>NC_059611.1:16557644-16643773 GCF_020424385.1 Procambarus clarkii | reverse complement strand
ATATATATATATATATATATATATATATATATATATATATATATATATATATATATATTATATATATATATATATATAATATATATATATATAATATATATATATATATATATATATATATATATATATATATATATATATATTAATTATCTCTTGATAGACTGTATAAGTTTAAAACTAATTTTTCTTGAATAACTATATATGTTTAAACACTGTAAAATAAACTTGATGTTTTCTGAATAAGATTTCTTTAATCTTATAGAATAAGTTACTTATTACATTGGGGGCTATAAACAAGTATGTCTAGTTTAATATATTACTTAAAGGTAAATATGTCTACATAAAGTCATGCCTTAGTAAGTTTATTACTTCATAAATCAAATCAAACCAAATCAAATGTTTATTTAGGTAAAGTACATACATACAAATCGAAGTTCAGTAGAACTTCGGGATCAACTCTTTTGACCAAGTCGATTAAGGCAGCGTCTGGGATCATCTCGTATGTAGGTTCGAATCCTCATCAAGGCCCTTGAGGATTTGTTCATTGAGGCATCATGCTATTGTGATTTCTGTGTGTAATGTGTGTGACGGTGTTCCCCCCCTTATATTTCTCCCACGCCTGCTGTAAGAGTTATGTCCACTTTACCCGAGCGTTCTCTACGTCGCAGGCATCAGTTTGATATATGTGGGAGAGTGTAGTGTTCTCGCCTTATCGAGAAATTTGTAAAAGAAGAGTATTTTGGGCTGTGGTATAGGCCCTTTAGGAAGCCAATATGGCGCTGGCTACTCTGTTTTGCCGCCAAAACTGTGTGACGTCAGTGGCACCAGATTGGTCACCGACAGCGACGTGGCACAGGGAGCCAATGAAAACCTCCCATGGCGAATATGACGTCGCGAGGGAAGGGGGGTACGGTCAGTGCGCGACTCTGGCGCCATCAGTCTAAGACAGCACGTCAAGGAGGTCGGACGTGCGCTGGGGGGTCCTGCCAGTTGGACAGTTTACCCCGTCTCCGGAGGACTTACGCATCACCCGTGGTCTGCCAGCACTTGTGGGGTCTTCCTTCGTTCATGTGTTGGACCAGAGAAGGAATTGACAGAATATTGAGCATCAAGTGCTCCATGGACAGGTGTTGTGCAAGAATGGAGTCTAGGCAGCGACGTATGCGACGGCTGATAGCTTCACAGTGATGACGTAGTGGCTGGGCCAATCCTCCGGAGGAAATCAGTCTGACACGACACGTCAAGGTGGACGGATGTGTAAAGATTGATCCTGTCAATCTGGCAGTAATACGCCACTCCCGTGGATCTTACGCGTCACCCGTAGTCTGCAAGTACGCCAGAGGTCTTCCTTCATTCTATGTGTGGACCGAAGAGGGAATTGACGGAATATTGAGCATCAAGTGCTCCAGGGTCGGGTGCTGTGCAGGTGAAGTCTAGGCAGTATCGTCTGGGACGTCTGATAGCTTCACAGTGACGACGTAGCGGCTGGGCCAATCCACTGGGAAGCAGTGAAGAAGACACTAATTGGGAATCCGTATGACTGCAGCCGAGACGTAGGCAGGCAGCCGTAATTGGGAGGAGAAGTTGACGGCCGGGAGACCGACTCCAACCCTACAAGACATGGAGGAGGAGCAGGGACCCGCGGAGGACAGAACACGGAGACGACGCGTTTATTTTGGGACGTTGATTTGAGTTCCTGGAGGACACGACAGAGTGTGTGTGGGGGCGTTCCCTACATGAGGCAGGAGCCTGGACCAGGAGCTACAACTCAACTCTCACCGGAGGATAGGTGGAAGTAGGTGATTCTAGTTTCCCTCCCAATTCCCCTTTAGTCAGCTATATTATTTAGCCAGAGTATTTTGTATGTCGTGAGCAAGGCTCACCCATGTCACAGTAAGGCACCAGTGTGCAGTGGGGCTACATAGAGTACTCACGGAGTTTATTACTATTATTGGTGTGTGCAGACACCCGGAGTAATTGATGAGTTTACTGTGTTGATAATGTCTTTCATGAGACTTTAATATGATCATCTAGTGAGAGAATATATATATATAAGTGTACCAGTATTTGATGTTAGGCTATGTGCCCAGTACCTATGTTATTACCATTTATTTATTTATTTATTTTATTTATTTATATACAAGAAGGTACATTGGGTTTGTGAATACATTGGATAGTACAGTATTTACATTCTTGTAAAGCCACTAGTACGCACAGCGTTTCGGGCAGGTCCTTAATCTAGCAGATAATTTTAAGTAGGTAATTTCAATCAGAATTGATAAATGATAAAGACACATTACAAGAGAAAAATGAGATGAGAGAGATAAGTAGGTATATTAAAGCATATTCTTATATTAAAGCTCTGATTAATTACATTGACAGCTTGATTAGTAATTTAAACAAGGTTAATAGACACCATACAGCAGATTGACAGCACATATAAGACACCAATGATCACAATGGTAAACATGTTCAGATTGGGTACATAAAGATTGGGAGACTGGGTAGCAAAAGATACAGATAAACAAGATTTATAAACACCATACAACAGATTGGCAGCACATATAAGAAAACAGCAATGATCACAATGGTAAAGATGTTCAAATTGGGAACATAAAGGTTGGGAGATTGGGTAGCAATTGATACAGTGCAATTTTAAGGCAAAAAGTGAAAAAACTATGAAGATGAAATTAGGTACTTTTTAGTATTGATTTTGAATGATGTAAAAGTTGGACAGCTTTTCAATTCAGTAGGGAGTGAGTTCCATAAACTGGGTCCCTTTATTTGCATAGAGTGTTTACACAGATTAAGTTTAACTCTGGGGATATCAAAGAGATATTTATTTCTGGTGTGGTGATATGGGTCCTATTACATCTGTCCAAGAAGAGTTTCAGACAAGGATTTACATTTAAGAACAGGGTTTTGTAAATGTAGTTGACACAAGAGAATTTGTGGAGTGAGATTATGTTTAGCATGCTTAGGGAGTTAAACAAGGGGGCTGTGTGTTGTCTGAAAGCAGAATTTGATATTATTCTGATAGCAGATTTTTGCTGGGTGATGATGGACTTGAGGTGGTTTGCAGTGGTTGAACCCCATGCACAGATACCATAGTTGAGATAGGGATAGATTAGTGCATAATATAGAGAGATGAGAGCAGAGTTAGGAACATAATATCTGATTTTGGAGAGTATACCAACTGTTTTAGAGACTTTCTTAGTTATGTGTTGTATGTGCGTACTGAAGTTGAGTCTCTTGTCTAGGAATATGCCAAGAAACTTTCCATCATTTTTATTGCTAATGTTTACATTGTCAATCTGAAGCTGAATTGCATTTGTAGATTTGCTTCCAAATAGGATGTAGTAGGTCTTTTATATGTTAAGTGTTAGTTTGTTGGTTGACATCCATAAGTGGACTTTTTTTAGTTCATTATTAACAACACCATTTAGTGTATGTGGGTTGGGGTTGGAGTAGATGAGGGTAGTATCATCAGCAAACAAAATAGGTTTCAGAATGTTAGAGACATTAGGCAGATCATTAATGTATATAAGAAAAAGAAGAGGTCCTAAGATGCTGCCCTGTGGCACTCCAACAGTTATTGGTAGAATGGGAGAGATTATATTATTTATGGCTACACATTGGTGTCTATCACTAAGATAGGATTGGATATAGTCCAGTGCATGGCCTCGGATTCCATAATGATGGAGTTTACTTAAGAGGTAATCGTGATTAATAGTATCAAAGGCCTTTCTCAGGTCAATGAAGAGTCCAATTGGAAACTCATTTTTGTCTAGAGCTGAGTAAATTATATCAAGGAGACTAATAATTGCATCGTTGGTACTCTTTTGAGAGCGGAATCCAAACTGACAGGGGCTAAGAATGTCGAATTTTACGAGATAGGAGTAGAGCAATATCGAACCTACCCATACTATCAAAAATATTTTTCAAATATTTTTGATAGTATGGGTAGGTTCGATATTTGTCTATAGTTGTTTATGTCTGACGGATTATCTCCTTTATGAACTGGCGTTACTCTTGCTTTTTTAAGGATATCAGGGAAGGTATGACACTCAAGGGATTTGTTGAACAGTAGAGCTATAGGTGGCGCAAGGGCATGGGAGGCGCTCTTGTATACAATGGATGGGATTTCACTGATGTTCCCAGCTTTGGTTTTTAGTGAGTGTATGATGGACACAACATCTGACGGGCTCACTGGTGAGAGGAGAAGAGAGTTTGGAAAAGCTGCCTGAGAGATATGTGTTGATATGTGTCTGAGTCTGTGGGATTTTACTTGAAAGGTTAGCACCAATCGATGAAAAGAAGCTATTAAATTCATTCGCCATTTCTTAGTCAGATGACAGTGTAAGGCCATCCTTAGAGAGTGTTATCTGGTTGTGGGAGTGTTGTTTAGTTCCCAGGATGTTAGAGATGGTATTCCATGTGCTTTTCATGTTGCCTTTTGCTTCTTTGAATCTAGTCTCATAATATGAAAGTTTTGCTTTTCTTATGATACTGGTAAGCACTGACGAGTACCTTTTAACTACTTCCATTGAAACTAGGCCACTCCTAAATTTCTTTTCGTATTCATGTTTTTTGTTGATTGATTTAATTATGCCACTTGTGAGCCACGGGTTATTTTTTCTTTTATCAGTTACTTGTTTGGTAAGGAGGGGACAGTGAGTGTTGTAGAGGCATAGAGTTTTGAAGAGAAAGAGGTTAGTTGATGAGTTTATATCCTGTGAATTATTAAATTCAGATTCCCAGTTAATATTGTGGAGTGCATTAGAGAGATTGCCTAAAGCTGATTCACTATGTAGCCTGAATGAAAGTTTTTTGGTTTCTGGTGGTGATGTGTCAATGTTTGCTATGAGGAAAGTAGGATAGTGGTCAGTTGTTCTGTCATAAATTACCCCAGATGTTATATTAGTCCATAGGTGATCCAGGGTAGTGGCAGATGTTTGAGTGACTCGGGTGGGCTTGGTGATTGTGGGGATTAGCATACAGGAGTGCATGCTGTTACGGAAATAGTCAACTTGAGGGTTGTTTTGAAGACCCAGGTCAATATTGAAATCACCTCCCAGAATGATGTGATTTTTGTTGAGATTGTTATTTATGATAAGATTCCTTACATTGTCAGAGAATAAAGCTATGTTGGTATTAGGAAATCTATAGATGGCACCGATTATCAGGGAGGATTTAAGGGATTTACTGGAGAACTTGGCAAAGGTATATTCACAATAGTCGTCTCTATCACTAATGTCACTATTGCAAGTGAAGGTATCTTTGTAATATATTGCTGTACCGCCACCTTTTTTCTTAGGCCTGCAGTCATGAATGGCTTTATAACCAGCTAAATTGTAGAGTTGGGTATAGTCATTACTTAGCCAAGTTTCTGTTAAAATGATGAAAGATAATTTAGTACCTAGCTTCAAATAGCTTCGGCTAACACCTCATTATGTCCGGTCGTGATGGTCAAGTGGATTAAGGCGTCTTGTACATACCAGTTGCGTTGCTCCTGGGAGTATGAGTTCGAGTCACTTCTGGGGTGTGAGTTTTCAGTTGCATATTGTCCTGGGGACCATTCAGGCTTGTTCGCATTTGTGTTCCTCACGTGTGCCCCAAAGAATGAGGTGATTTGGTAAAATGCTATGCCCAAGATTACCATCCGAGTGCCGGCGGTGGGGTGGTTCAAATAGCTTCGGCTATCACCTCATTATGTCCGGTCGTGATGGTCAAGTGGATTAAGGCGTCTTGTACATACCAGTTGCGTTGCTCCTGGGAGTATGGGTTCGAGTCACTTCTGGGGTGTGAGTTTTCAGTTGCATATTGTCCTGGGGACCATTCAGGCTTGTTCGCATTTGTGTTCCTCACGTGTGCCCCAAAGAATGAGGTGATTTGGTAAAATGCTATGCCCAAGATTACCATCCGAGTGCCGGCGGTGGGGTGGTTCAAATAGCTTCGGCTATCACCTCATTATGTCCGGTCGTGATGGTCAAGTGGATTAAGGCGTCTTGTACATACCAGTTGCGTTGCTCCTGGGAGTATGGGTTCGAGTCACTTCTGGGGTGTGAGTTTTCAGTTGCATATTGTCCTGGGGACCATTCAGGCTTGTTCGCATTTGTGTTCCTCACGTGTGCCCCAAAGAATGAGGTGATTTGGTAAAATGCTATGCCCAAGATTACCATCCGAGTGCCGGCGGTGGGGTGGTTCAAATAGCTTCGGCTATCACCTCATTATGTCCGGTCGTGATGGTCAAGTGGATTAAGGCGTCTTGTACATACCAGTTGCGTTGCTCCTGGGAGTATGGGTTCGAGTCACTTCTGGGGTGTGAGTTTTCAGTTGCATATTGTCCTGGGGACCATTCAGGCTTGTTCGCATTTGTGTTCCTCACGTGTGCCCCAAAGAATGAGGTGATTTGGTAAAATGCTATGCCCAAGATTACCATCCGAGTGCCGGCGGTGGGGTGGTTCAAATAGCTTCGGCTATCACCTCATTATGTCCGGTCGTGATGGTCAAGTGGATTAAGGCGTCTTGTACATACCAGTTGCGTTGCTCCTGGGAGTATGGGTTCGAGTCACTTCTGGGGTGTGAGTTTTCAGTTATATATATATATATATATATATATATATATATATATATATATATATATATATATATATATATATATATATATATATATATATATATATATATGTATATATATATATATATATATATATATATATATATATATATATAGAGAGAGAGTGTATTACATTTATTTATATAATTTGAACAACGTTGTACGTTGTGCAAATTATATAAATAAGTGTAATACACTCTATAGTAAATCAGTTCTTTTCTTCACCTTAAAAGTACGAAAATGAGTTTTGGAGAACTCCTATTTCAATTAAGCCCTGATGCTAAGAAAATAGTTAGAGGGATAGAAGCCCTAAACCAGAAAATAATAAATACAGAATATGTGGTCATATTCAATGAAACATGTTTGAAGGAAAACCTGCTGCCAGTATACACCTGCCCCACCAGGGCAGGGCGAGGTACATAATATCTGATCTTAGAAAGAATGCCAACAGTTTTTTAAACTTTTTTTTATATATTTAGACTGTGTCCCTGGAAATTCAGCTTGTTGTCGATGAGAACGCCAAGGAATTTGCCATCTACTTTGTTACAAATTTGGGTATTGTTTATCCTGAGATTTATTTGATTTGAGGATTTACTGCCAAACAAAATATAGAAAGTTTTGTCAATATTGAGGGTGGGTTTGTTGACAGTTAGCCAGAGATGGATTTTATTTAGCTCAGTATTCACTGTGACATTTAGAGCAAGGGGGTCAGGACTGGAGCATATGAAGGTTGTGTCGTCAGCAAATAGAATAAGTTTGAGGTGTTGAGAGGTATTTGGAAGGTCATTAATGTAGATGAGAAAGAGGAGAGGGCCAAGTATGCTGCAATGGGGAATACCAATGTTGATGGGTAGGGTGGAAGAAATTGAATTATTCACTGAAACATACTGGAGCCTATCAGTAAGGTAAGACTTAAGGTACTGCAGGGAATGACTTCTGACTCCAAAATGATGTAATTTAAGAAGAAGGTTTTGGTGGCTGACAGTGTCAAAAGCCTTATGCAGGTCCACAAATAACCTAACAGGGAACTCATTTTAATCAAGAGCTGCATGTATCAAGTTAATCATACTAATAAGTGCATCGTTAGTGCTTTTATGGGGCCTGAAGCGATATTGACAGGAGCTAAGTATATTGTGTTTGGCAAGATAAGAATAAAGCTGCTTGCAGATTAGTTTTCAAATATTTTTGACAAGTTTGGCAGAATTGATATAGCACTGAAGTTGTTGACATCAGTGAGATCACTACATTTGTGGACTGGGGATACTCTTGCTTTTTTTTTAGAATATCTGGAGAGGTTTGGAGTTCAAGTGACTTGGTGTAGAGCAATGCAATGTCAGGAGCTAAAGATCTGGAAGCTTTTGTGTAAATTAGAGTTGGTATCTCCTCAAGGGCACTAGACTTGGTTTTAAGGGAAAGGATTATCTCATTAACATCAGTGGAATTAGCAGGCGTTAGGTACAGAGATTGTGGACTTAAACCTGTAAGATTGTCGTGAACATTAGTACTGGAGAAAGGAATATCGTTTCCAAGGGATGAGCAAATGGATGAGAAGAACCTATTGAACTCAATAGCAGTATCAGAGGCTGAAAGCAGACCATCCTTATCGGACAAGAGTATTGGTTTGTTATTTAAAATCTTCTTTGATCCCAATATTTGTGAAATTGTGCTCCATGTTTTCTTAATGTTGCCCTTTGTTTGGGTAAATTTATCTTTCGTAGTATTTAATTTTGGCTCTTCTAATTATTTTAGATAGCAATGATGAGTAATTCTTTGAAAATTCTTTGGAGACGATTCCTAACCTATACTTCTTCTCAAGGTCATTTTTTTAATAGATTTAAGTATCCCCTTTGTAAGCCAAGGATTGTTTAGCCTTTTAGGTGTTACTTGTTTCGTTAGCATAGGACAGTAGGGTGTTATAAAGGTTGAGAGTTTCTTGAAGAAATGATTGCACTGCTAGGTTGATGTCCCCCTATGTTACCTAATTCGAACTCCCAGTTGATATTAGCAGCAGCAGATAAAATTGCCTATAGCAGTTTCATTGTGCAGCCTAAAGCTTATCTCCCTTGTCTCTAGAGGTGGTTTGTTAATGCTGGCTAGGAGAAATGTGGGGTAATGGTCTGTAGTAGTATCAATGATTATCCCTGAAGTAAGCAGAGAGGTTATGTTGGTCCAGATGTGATCAAGGCCAGTGGCAGTACTATCAGCTGTGGCAGTGCTAAAAAGTAATGATATGTTTCAAATACGAAAAAAGTTACAATTCATTATTTATTGAATGAAGAACAATGTTTGATACATATGAGAGTTTATTTAATGCTCGAAGAGGTCCCAGAGAGTATTCGTTTATATAAAGAGTATAAATAGTAATTATAATGATCTTGGAACGTGTTAATGCTGTCTTAGAGAGTTTCTTTAAAGCACGGAGATGTCCTGGAATGTTTTCTTTTAAACACGAAGAATATTTTGTTAAGATTCTTTGTGTAGAAGCTACCTATAATAATTTTTCTTACTTACTTTATGAAAGAGTACTGTTAGTTGATAAATAATGCAAAGATGTTTTTTAAACTAATCGAGTGTAACCTGAGATAACATATGTTATGAAAAGAAAAGTCTAATTAAATTTAACACTACATAAAGAGTAGTTTTGTTTAAAAACAGCATTAGTAAGAACTCATAAGTTGATAAAGAGAATTCCATTGACATAGATTTTGAAAATAAAACTCGGTGACTGACTAAGTAAATAAATACTTTGTAGTAAACAGTCCAGATGAATGTAATATTCTGTAGTAACTTGTTGACAATTAGTAATGTGTGATTGATAATACATAACAATAAACTACTTATTGAATTGCAGAAACAATTGTATTAAAGAATCAGTAACTTGAGCGGAGAACATGTAAGGAAAAGCGCTGATACTAGAGAACATGTGGAGAACACGTCAGAATATTTAGAGAATGGATAGATTGAGGAAAATTGTGAGAAAGGTTAGCAAGAGGAGCGTAGAACACGTTAGGACATGTGAAGGATTGAGGAAGCTTGTGAGAACCAGTAATAAGATAAATCCTAAAGTAATAAGACAAATCCTAAAGGGTTTTTTCAGTTATATCGTACTAAGACTAGGGAAAGGATAGGTCCATTAAAAACTGAGACAGGTCAAATAACAGATAGTGATGAAGAGATGAGTAGTATTTTTAATAAATATTTTGTATCTGTATTTACTAAAGAGGAACTTAACAATATGCCTTCAGCCGAACAAGTATATGTGGGTGGGGACGAAGACAGGTTGACGAGTTTAGCAGTTACCAGGGAGGATGTTCTTAAACAAATAGTGAAACTCAAACCAAATAAATCCCCAGGGCCGGATGAAGTGTTTGCCAGGGTGCTTAAAGAATGCAAAGAGGAGCTTTGTGGCCCACTGTCAACCATATTTAATAAATCAATAGAGTCAGGCAGAGTGCCGGAGTTTTAGAAGGTTGCTAATGTGATACCAGTTTTTAAGAAAGGAGATAGATCACTTGTGTCTATCTATCGACCAATTAGCCTAACGTCTATTGTGGGAAAGTTACTCGAATCTATAATAGCAAATAAAATTCGTCTTCATCTTGAAAAACATAAATTAATAATTGAGTCGCAACATGGTTTTATAAATGGCCGTTCATGTTTAACAAATTTGTTATCTTTTTATTCTAGAATAGTTGAGGCAGTTGATAGTGGTAAGGATTGTGATGTTGTGTACCTTGACTTTAGCAAAGCTTTTGATACAGTGCCACATGAAAGACTGATTAAAAAGATAGAGGCTCATGGTATTGGGGGTGCTATATTAAGCTGGATTAGGGCATGGCTAAACCAAATGAAACAGAGAGTTAGTTTAAATGGAGTCAAGTCAGAGTGGGAAAATGTTGTAAGTGGAGTGCCTCAAGGCTCTGTCCTGGGACCTCTGTTGTTTATAATATATATAAATGATTTAGATTCAGGTTTGAGTAGCAACATTTGCAAATTTGCTGATGATACGAAAATCGGTAGGGAAATTAATTCGGAGGAAGACTCACTATCACTTCAAGTTGATCTAGATAGGGTTTTGAAATGGTCAAAGGATTGGCAGATGCAGTTTAATGCTGATAAATGTAAAGTTCTGAGGTTAGGTAATGATGATAGAGTTACAAGATACGAGATAGAGCTGTAGGAGCCGGTCGGCCGAGCGGACAGCACGCTGGACTTGTGGTCCTGGGTTCGATCCCAGGCGCCGGCGAGAAACAATGGGCAAAGTTTCTTTCACCCTATGCCCCTGTTACCTAGCAGTAAAATAGGTACCTGGGTGTTAGTCAGCTGTCACGGGTTGCTTCCTGGGGGTGGAGGCCTGGTCGAGGACCGGGCCGCGGGGACACTAAAGCCCCGAAATCATCTCAAGATAACTCAAGATAGATGGTGTTGAGATTGCGAAGTCGGATTGCGAAAGGGATCTGGGAGTTATGATTAGTAAGAATTTAAAACAAAAGGATCAATGCATGAATGTTCGTAATAAGGCAAATCGGACACTAGGATTTATTAATCGCAGCGTTAGTAACAAGACACCTGGTGTGGTTCTCAAGCTATATCTTGCTCTAGTTAGGCCCTATTTAGATTATGCAGTTCAGTTTTGGTCGCCATATTATAGAATGGATATAAATTCACTTGAATGTGTCCAGCGTAGGATGACAAAGTTAATTCCCCAAATTTGAAATCTTTCATATGAAGAAAGATTAACAAAGCTTAAGTTGCATTCACTGGAAAGGCGAAGAGTTAGGGGTGACATGATAGAGGTTTACAAGTGGGTGAATGGACATAACAAAGGGGATATTAATAGGGTATTAAAAGTATCAACACAAGACAGAACACGAAACAATGGGTATAAATTGGATAAGTTTAGATTTAGGAAAGACTTGGGTAAATACTGGTTCAGTAACAGGGTTGTTGATTTGTGGAACCAATTGCCGCGTAACATTGTGGAGGTGGGGTCCCTCGATTGTTTCAAGCATGGGTATGAGCATGTATATGAGTGGGATTGGGTGGTTATAAATAGGAGCTGCCTCGTATGGGCCAATAGGCCTTCTGCAGTTGCCTTTGTTCTTATGTTCTTAAAATATAGCTTACTTACAAATATCCTAAGCAAAGCACAGGAAAGTAGTATACGTTACAAATTGAATAAATCAAATACAAATGTCCCGAAATGGATAACAAATGATCTGAAAAACCTTATAGGTAGAAAGAGGGCTTGGTACAAAAGGATTTAGAATAGGGAAATCAGTTTTAAACAAGAATTCGCACAACTGGTTAGAAATGTTAAAAAAGAGATAAGGAAAGCAATAAAATTCTATGAAGTTCGTATAGCAGGCCAAGCAAAGGCAAATCCTAAAAGTTTTTATCTGTTATATCGAACAAAGTTTAGGGAAAGGATAGGTCCATTAAAAACTGAGACAAGTAGTCTCAAAGAGGGAATCAAAACTAAGTCACACACAGAAACTATTTGGATAGAATTAAACCAAAAAGCAAATATTATTATAATAGGAGTTATATATAGGCCACCAAATTTCGACAGAATGGAAGCAAAGCATCTATGGGATGAAATATCTAGAGCATCTAGATCCAACAGTATTTATGTCATTGGTGACTTTAATTTTAGTGGAATAAACTGGGTGAACAAAATGAATAATGAAACAGAAGACTTTCTAGAATTAATTGACGATTGCTTTCTTACGCAACATATTAAGAAACCAACGCGGGGAAATAATATTTTAGATTTAGTGTTAACTAACAGGGAAACACAAATTAAGGACATGGAAATAGGGAGTGAGCTAGGGAACAGTAATCATAAAGAAATCAGATTTAGCATAGAATGGAATAGTTCTGTAGGAGAAAATTCTGTTAAAGTGCCTGATTTTCGAAAAACTGATTTCAATCGCCTAAGAAATTTTTTGGGTCAAATAGATTGGAATGTCAGTCAGGTGCTGTCACAGTGAGAGGTTGTGTTAGCTGGAGCTCTGATTGTAGTAATATTATTACAGCAACAATGGAAGGATTGGTGAAGGAACTTCACCAGCTGAAACAACGTCAGGAGGAAACAAAGGAGGCAACCAGTGTTAAAAAGACCTCGTCTTGGCAAGTTGTAAAGGACAGGGGTCTTAAGAAGACCTTGGGAAAACCGACACCTAATAGCCTAAGGACTTCTAACGCATTTGATGTGTTAGAATTCCTGCACCGTGGGAGGTTACACCCTTTCCAGTTTTAATCCCTCCCTTTCCACCCAAGAAGCAAATTAGAGATCAGCCCAAGCTTCGTCTTGAGGCAAAGCTCAACGCCTTAAGCCATATTGATGCTCTGTCCACAGAGCATTCTCTCTCTCAAATTATATACACTGATGGTTCCCTACACCGCACCACGGGTGCAGCTGGAAGTGCAGTTGTCCTGACAATGGGCGATGGCCTATACTTTGAGTGGGGAGTCCGTATAAACAACTGGGCCTCTACCCTTCAGACTGAACTATTTGCCTTAATCCTTGCACTGAAATGTGTACAAGTCTCAAAACTTGATACATTAATTGTAAGTGACTCCTTATCATCCTTAAATGCTCTCAACTCTTTAATTTAAGACATAACTGTAACATGCTCGTGTCCGAAGCTAGACACAAATACAACAAAATTATTAAGGATGGTAACAGAGTTCATTTCATGTGGTCTCCATCTCATGTTGGCCTCCGAATGCATGATAGAGCTGATAAGTTAGCCAAAGAATCTGCCTTTAAAGGAGCCGTTGAGTGTAACCTTGGATTGTCAATGAGCAATCTGAGAGCAGCAGTACACCGAGAACTTCAACAAGATCTTGTAGATCTGAGGCAAAGTGAAATTGACACCAGTAATTCCATCTATCATCATACTATCATGCAAGAGGAGCCACACATCTATGGATCATCCAATAAAATCAGCAGACTTCTAGATGTTACTACTGCTCGGCTTAGACTCGGTTACAAGTATCTCTGGGAATTCTCATTATCTGCTGATGTAGACCTGACCAAATGTAAACTGTGTCAACAAAATTATTCGCACACCCTCCGTCACTATGTGATGGAGTGCGAAAAGATACGTGAATTTAGAGACAATTCTATAACCAATGTTCCAGCGATGTGTCAATATTTCATTCAAAATGATCTGCTACCAGAAATTTTAGCTAAATTTCCCCAGTTTGCTAACTGTAGGTAGAAACTAAGTGATTGTAACCTATCCACCGCTGCCCACTGGATGGGGGGCGGTGTGCAGGACAAACATAAATTTTGACACTAGCTCTCCACATATGTCAGTTGCTTAATTTAGAACCTGTACTTTAGGTCGATCTCGAACCCATTGTTGATGTGATGACTTATATTGAATTTTGTAACTAGCTCATCAAGATTGTAGCTTGCTTAGCTAAATGAATTGTAGGGTTCAGTCCCTGAGTCCATTATGTGCCTCTGTAACCCTTTCCACTACCGCCCACAAGATGGGTATGGGGTGCATAATAAATCAACTAAACTAAAAGAACGAGTGCTGTGGTGAACCTGTTGTTCAACGAGGAGGCAAAGGCAAAGCAACGAGGAACATTGAAGCGCAGGTCCCTCAAAGTGCCATAAAGGAAAAACGAATTTTGGTTGTGGGAGATTCCCAGGTAAGGTATTTAGACAAAACGTTTTGCGCCAGAGATAAAGGAAACAGATTAAGGGTTTGCTATCCGGGAGCTGGTATTGGTGATAGTGTTGGAAACATGAAAGATATTATGACAGGAAATGGGAACAAACCCATTATTTGTATTAGTGCAGGGGGTAATGATGTTGGGCGAGTTAGGAGTGAGGAACCAATACAGAGATTCAGGACAGCAATAGAATTAGTTAGGAGCAAGGGAGGAATCCCGATCATATGTAGCATTCTTCCAAGAAAGGGAGGGGGAAATGAATGGATGTCGCGGGCACTTGGTGTCAATTGCCGGCTGGAAAGATATTGCAAATCTAATGCAATATCTTTCATAGACAACTGGGAACACTTCTATGGAAGAAATGAAATGTATGCTTGGGATGGGGTGGATCTATGGAGGGCTGGGGTTGTTGCTGTTGCGAATTCATTAGAGCCAGTGGTTAGAGGTGTTTGTTTGGGTTTAGACTGTTAGTAGATAGTGGTATGGGAATTGATTTGGAGGAAGGAGATAATAAAAGTATGTGTTTGGGGGAGAAAGGAATTGGCAAAATGACCAGGGAAATTGAAGGGCCTCAAAATAACAATTCACTTAGGGTATATTACACAAACAGTAGAAGTCTAAGAAAAAAAATTAACGAATTAAATGCTCTTGTCTGCACAGAAAAAATAGATATTATTGCACTTACCGAAACGTGGATGAATGTAGAAAATAGAGAACTATTAGCTGAATATCAAATAAATGGATTTAAACTATTTCACACAGATAGATATATTAGACGAGGAGGTGGAGTAGCCATATATTATAGGGACAATTTGAAATGTAGTCTCAAAGAGGGAATCAAAACTGAGCCAGACACAGAAACTATTTGGATAGAATTAAACGAAAAAGCTAATAATATTATAATAGGAGTTATATATAGGCCACTAAATTTAGACAGAATGGAAGCAAAGCATCTATGGGATGAAATATCTAGAGCATCTAGATCTAACAGTATTTATGTCATGGGTGACTTTAATTTTAGTGGAATAAACTGGTTGAACAAACCAGGGAATAGTGAAGCAGAAGATTTTCTAGAATTAATTGACGATTGCTTTCTTACGCAACACATTAAGGAACCAACACGGGAAAATAATATTTTAGATTTAGTGTTAACTATCAGGGAAACACAAATTAATGACATCGAAATAGGGAGTGAGCTAGGGAACAGTGATCACAAAGAAATCAGATTTAGCATAGAATGGAATAGACCTGTAGGAGAAAATTCTGTTAAAGTGCCAGATTTTCGAAAAGCTGATTTTAATAGCCTAAGAAATTTTTTGGGTCAAATTGATTGGAAAGTCTTGGGTATGGGGTGTGGGCCGGTCTTGGAGCGAGACATGAATCCAGCGATAGGTGACTTAAATGGGGATTTCGATGTGGATTCAATATATAACTTATTTAAGAATATTCTAAAGCACAGGAACGTAGTATACCATACAAACTGAATAGATCGAATACTAATGACCCAAAGTGGATAACAAAGAATTTGAAGAACCTTATAGGTAAAAAGAGAGCTTGGTACAAAAGGATTAAAAATGGGGAGGTCACTTTAGAACAGGAATTCGTACAACTGGTTAGAAATGTTAAAAAAGAGATAAGGAAAGCAAAAAGAAACTATGAAGTTCGCATAGCAGGGCAAGCAAAGACAAATCCTAAAGTTTTTTTTCAGTTATATCGTACTAAGACTAGGGAAAGGATAGCTCCATTAAAAACTGAGACAGGTCAAATTAGTAAGAATTTAAAACAAAAGGATCAATGCATAAATGTTCGTAATACGGCAAATCGGACACTTGGATTTATTAATCGCAGCGTTAGTAACAAGACACCTGGTGTGGTTCTCCAAGCTATATCTTGCTCTAGTTAGGCCCCATTTAGATTATGCAGTTCAGTTTTGGTCGCCATATTATAGAATGAATATAAATTCACTTGAACGTGTCCAGCGTAGGATGACGCTGTTAATTTCCCAAATTAGAAATTAATTCCCCAAATTAGAAATCTTTCATATGAAGAAAGATTAACAAAGCTTAAGTTGCATTCACTGGAAAGGCGAAGAGTTAGGGGTGACATGATAGAGGATTACAAGTGGGTGAATGGACATAACAAAGGGGATATTAAAAGGGTATTAAAAGTATCAACTCAAGACAGAACACGAAACAATGGGTATAAATTGGATAAGTATAGATTTAGGAAAAACTTAGGTAAATACTGGTTCAGTAACAGGGTTGTTGATTTGTGGAACCAATTGCCGCACAAATCAATTCAACGTGGTGGAGGTGGGGTCTCTCGATTGTTTCAAGCGCGGGTTGGACAAGTATATGAGTGGGATTGGGTGGTTATAGATAGGAGCTGCCTCGTATGGGCCAATAGGCCTTCTGCAGTTACCTTTGTTCTTAAGTTAACACAGAGCAGAGTTTCAAACCCATTAAGATTTCAACTTAGATTCAAAAGAGCAGAAGTTGTTATACACATATGGCAAAATCTTACTGAAGCGACCATACGAGTCATAAATACTCATACTCCGCCCAAGTAAAACAGAAACAAGCATCACTTAGTGGGCCAGCCAGAGGCTTAGGGCCCGCGCAGGAATATCCCTGCAAAAAAAAAAAAAATATAAAAAACTGAACCACACTCCCTTAGATAATCTCACCTCACTTTCTGCACCCCACCCCCGGGTTATATAATGTCTCGGAACGTGGTACATGGACATCTCGTTCTGAGTAGTTAAACCTAAAACAACAACTGATTTGTATCCGAGCTGACTCATAGGAAAGTCACTTAATAATTGATATAGCTGCTCAAATAAATAGCATAAACAGCAAAGACTGTTTTGGAAGAATATTTATCATTGTTTGAGAATGAACGCCAACGAAGATAACACCTCCAATTTTCAAGCATTCCTCGCAGCTGTGTCGAGGATCGACCCCATCAAAATCTCTGTTGTTCATCTTTTAGAAACCATGAAAAGGTTCATTCATGAACTTGAAATTAATGCAAAAACAAATACTTCCGACATGAAGAAAGATCTTGGATTTTTTTGGGCACTAATAATATCCTCATGTTTAGAAACGAAGTCGGTAAAGATGGCGGGCCGATGGGAAAGCGTCCTTTGGACTATGATTGAGCTTGTTTCTCACTGGCGGCCTGAAAACAACAATGGCAGAGGGGAAGTTGTTTCTGATATATTGAAACCGTGGGTTCTGAAAATGTTTATTGATAAAAAATTGTGCCCCAACCCATACCTACGTCTGGAAATGCTTCGATTCATTTGCATGTGTCCAGACACGTACGTGCAGGACGCCGTCTCCGGAATGCAAGTTGTTGAAGGATTGGTGGTCAATAGCCTGTCTATGGAGTTGCATCACCTCGAGCACGATAGCTTACAGATGAACCTTTCTTACCCTTTCCTCAAGGTTTTACAGAGCCTTAACGATTACGGCCACACACGTGCAGTTGCTGCTGCAGCCGTGCACCAGGTGACTAGTCTCAAGATTGGACCAGAAACATCATTTTTCTACCACGTTGTGCAGCTGTTGGGGCAACACGCAGAAGCATCGCGAGTGAAGTATCTTTCAGGCAATTTAGATGTTTTTAAGACTATTTCGTCTTTCTACGACATTATTTCTTTATTTGAGCAGCTGGTGGTTACCCAACACACAATGACTGCTTATGAAGCTCCTGGCCTGGCTGAAGCAGCGGCAGCTGCCCTTGTAGCTATTACATCTTCTTTAGTTGCCATTACTCCGACGTTGGGAGATGAAACTGGTAGCAACTATTTTTGGCTCTTCAGTCGTTTGAATGTCGTTTACGAATTATTATCATTTGTAGACAACTCGTCTGTTTTTCGAATTCTGCGCCTTAACCATGCTCAGCTGTTGTCTTCCCTTAACAAGCAGGTAGCAAGGTGTGGATTCTGTTTCGACTACTTTCCAGTACCTTATGAGGAGTCAACTGAGAACTGCCCGGAGAAGTTCATCGACAACCTGACGCAGACAGTGATGAAGGCACCGGTGTTGTTGCATTCGTCCAAGATGGTGGTGGACGAGTCGACTCTTGTTCACCTGCTGCTAATGTCCCCCACCGACCCCTTCACGCGGTGCCCACTAGACCACGGATCCTACAGTCGCCTGCCTGAACTACAGGCTGAAATTGTTACATGGAGAAATGCTTCACTCGATGATAGCCATAATTATAGTGACGTAAACATCGATGAGATTACTAGAGAGAACGATAGCAGGAGCACTGGTAACGTTGATAGTAGCATAGACTACATGAACAGCATTGATGTAGAACGTAGCGACTGTGAACTGCAGAAAATACTTGTGCAGTTTGGTTTTTCCTCTTGATAATTAGTGTCTAGCAACTGATGTCTTTTGTATATGAATTTTTAGTCCCAATTATTTTGTGATTGCCCGATTGTATTCTCTATATTGTATTTTGCGATTGTATTCTATGTTTTTAATTAATAAAATTACAAAATAAGATTTCTTTATCTCATCAATCAATTTTACTTTCAATCCTTTTCAACAATCAGCAGGAGTGGTAATGTTATTATTAGACTGATTAAGTCTAATAGCTTAGCTGATAAAAAAAAAGGCTGGTAAACCTGATTATTAGACTTGAGTCACTGGTTCATACAACAACCCTGGTAACAGGGTGGAACTCAAGTAACGTGGCGGAGGTGGGGTCCCTCGATTGTTTCAAACGTGGGATGGACATGTATATGAGTAGGATTGGGTGGGTATAAATAGGAGCTGCCTCGTATAGGCCAGCAGGCCTTCTGCACATGCATTTGTTCTTAAAGGGATTTAAACTATTTAACACGGATTGATATATTAGACGAGGAGGGGGAGTAGCTACTGTAGCTATTATATAGAAATTACCTACTTAAAATTATCTGTTAGATTAAGGACCTGCCCGAAACGCTGCGCGTACTAGTGGCTTTACAAGAGTGTAAATACTGTACTATCCAATGCATTCTCACAAACCTAATGCTCCTTCTTGTATATAAAGCAAAGGTCAACAAATTAATCGAAACTGTGAACGCCAAGAAATCTGGACTCCACCTGCCAAAGATTATTGGGGAATATAAACCTGGATATGCGTATGGAAATGTCAAGACACACAAGCCTGGAAACCCACTTCGGCCAATCATCAGCCAGATACCCACACCCACGTGGGTATCCCAAGGGACTCCTTATGTTCCTTGCACCTTCAGCCTGAAGTCTCCAAAGGAATTTGTTGACTTGCTGCGGGGAACACGGGCCACAGGGATAAGAGCCTCGTTGGACGTAGAATCTCTGTTTACCAACGTACCTGTGGATGATACAATCGGGATGATAGCCGAGAGAGTGTACCGTGATCCGGCCTGTACTCCTCTTGACATACCAGAAAGCAGTCTAAGGAAACTACTCCAAGCTTGTACTAAAGAGGCACCCTTCTTGAGCCCGGATGGACACATGTATAAGCAAGTAGATGGGGTCGCCATGGGTTCTCCCCTAGGTGTCCTGTTTGCAAACTTCTACATGGGTACCATCGAGCAAAAAGTCTTAGTCGACATGAACTTGAAACCGGCCATATACTGCAGGTATGTTGACGACATTTTTACACAGGTACCTGATGTCAGACATCTGCAGGAGCTGAAGGAGGCATTTGAGCAGAGTTCCGTGCTGCGTTTCACTTACGAGATGGAAAAGGATGGGAAGCTGCCCTTTCTAGATGTAACAGTCATGGAAAAGAGCGGAGGTTTCCACACTGCAGTCTACACTAAGGAAACGAACATAGGAATGTGCCTAAATGCCAACAGCGACTGCCCAGACAGGTACAAGAGGAGTGTTGTTAACGCATATGTTGACCGTGCTCTCAGCCACAGCTCAGAATGGAAGCAAGTCGACGAAGAACTCTGAAGGGTAAGGCAGGTCCTAGTCAACAACGACTTCTCCGATGGTTTCGTCGAAGACATCATAAGAAGGAAAGTGAAATGCCATGCAACCTCTGAAGAGACAACTAACACAACACTTATACCCCTTATTAGACTATTTTACAGGAACTTCTTTTCCACAGCTCATAAAACGGAGGAAAGGGTCCTGAAAGATATTGGTAATAGAAACGTTATCCCAACAGACAAAAATCAGAGGATACAACTGACGATTTACTATAAAACCAGAAAAACGGCCAGCCTACTCATGAGAAACTCTCCAGACACAAAACAGAACGCTTTAAAAGAGACTAACGTCGTCTATGCCTTCAAATGCCCTCTTGGGGACTGTAAGTTCCAAAAAACCCAGTATATAGGCAAGACAACAACATCTCTTTCTAGGCGTTTAACGATGCATAAGCAACAGGGCTCCATTAAGGAACATATAATCTCTTCCCACAAACAAACCATCGCCAGAGAAATCCTAGTAAACAACATATCAATAGATACAGCGATAGCAGGCGGCTTGACGTTTGCGAGGCACTACACATCAAGAAGTCAACACCAGCAATCAACAGCCAATTAATGCACAACTATATTCTACCCACCTCAAGACTCCGCTCCAATATAGAAGCATCAAGAAATATGGACCAATAGGCTTTCTACAAACACTTCTATTCAATACCCATTGTTTTGTGTTCTGTCTTGTGTTGATGAAATTAATACCTTATTAATGCCACCTCTTGTTCTGTCTTGTGTTGATGAAATTAATACCCTATTAATGCCACCTCACCCCATCCACCTCACTCAAATGTAGATATAAAATCGGAGATGCGTAAGTTCTATATTTGGCATCTTCTGCCAAACTGTCACAGAAAAGCCATTACTTCACTATCTACTGGAATGTGAAGCAACCAATGACCTTAGAAGAGCTTTAAGAGTTCCTGAATCATGCAGTGGCCACCCTGAAGCCATCAACACAGCCACTCTCCTGGTCAACAAAGGTGTCCAGCAGCTGGACACCCTCATAAAGACTGTGAAGCAGTATCCTCCCCCGCGATAACAGCTTGATGGTTAAAAGCAACCTCAGAATACTGAGAAAAAATTGTACCACTTACGGGCTATTCATGCCCGTGCCACCTCTTGGGTGGCTTAATCTTTATCAATCAATCAATCAGTTCTATTCAGTTGTGTATTTGTAAACTAAAAGTCTTTGAAAATGTAATAAGTTTTACGAAACGCGCTCGTGTAGCGTCAGACTAGAAATAAAAATGAATTTTGGAGAATTGATTTTTGATTTACCTCCAACAGTGAAAAGAAATGTACGAAAGATTAAGAAAATTCGTGTTAGAATTATTAATCTTACTATTTCGGTCATATTTAATAATATATATATATATATATATGACAATGTCAGACCACGGTGGAAAATGAAACAGGAATTTCCTTAAATACTTTCGTATATTAAATACATCTTCAGAAGGTTCATTCTGAAGATGTATTTAATATACGAAAGTACTTAAGGAAATTCCTGTTTCATTTTCCACCGTGGTCTGACATTGTCAAATTCTTAATCACGTGTTTATTTTCGTGATATACACACACACACATATATATATATATATATATATATATATATATATATATATATATATATATATATATATATATATATATATATATATATATATATATATATATATATATATATATATATATATATATATATATATATATATATATACATATACATATATATATACAACTTTAGAACACTTTCCCACCAGGAGACTCGAACCCTAGCCAGCACAGAAGCCTTCCAGCAACTGGCATAACAGGTACGCCTTAACCCTCTCCACCACCCGCTCAGAGCCTTAAAAGAGATGGTAATTTCGGAGTATTTAAATACCCCAAAGATCAACACCTCCCAAGAGCACCAGAGCAAGTGAGCAATATATATATATATATATATATATATATATATATATATATATATATATATATATATATATATATATATATATATATATATATATATATATATATATATATATATATATATATATATATATATATATATATATATATATATATATATATATATATATATATATATATATATATATATATATATATATATATATATATATATATATATATATATATATATATATATATATATATATATATATATATATATGTATATATATATATATATATATATATATATATATATATATATATATATTATATATATATTAAAGTTAAAATATATATATTAAGAGTTAAATATTGTTCTAATAGCAGTTTTGTGTTGAATAATTTGAGGACGTAAATGATTTTGAGTAGTAGAAATCCAAGCACAAATATCATAGTTGAGATGAGGATAGATGAGAGAGTAATAGAGCAACACCAGGGCAGGGCGAGGTACATAATATCTGATCTTAGAAAGAATGCCAACAGTTTTTTAAACTTTTTTTTTATATATTTAGACTGTGTCCCTGCAAATTCAGCTTGTTGTCGATGAGAACGCCAAGAAATTTGCCATCTACTTTGTTACAAATTTGGGTATTGTTTATCCTGAGATTTATTTGATTTGAGGATTTATTGCCAAACAAAATATAGAAAGTTTTGTCAATATTGAGGGTGAGTTTGTTGGCAGTTAGCCAGAGATGGATTATATTTAGCTCAGTATTCACTGTGACATTTAGAGCAAGGGGGTCAGGACTGGAGCATATGAAGGTTGTGTCGTCAGCAAATAGAATTAGTTTGAGGTGTTGAGAGGCATTTGGAAGGTCATTAATGTAGATGAGAAAGAGGAGAGGGCCAAGTATGCTGCAATGGGGAATACCAATGTTGATGGGTAGGTTGGAAGAAATTGAATTATTCACTGAAACATACTGGAGCCTGTCAGTAAGGTAAGACTTAAGGTACTGCAGGGAATGACTTCTGACTCCATAATGATGTAATTTAAGAAGAAGGTTTTGGTGGCTGACAGTGTCAAAAGCCTTATGCAGGTCCACAAATAACCCAACAGGGAACTCATTTTAATCAAGAGCTGCATGTATCAAGTTAATCACACTAATAAGTGCATCGTTAGTGCTTTTATGGGGTCTGAAGCGATATTGACAGGAGCTAAGTATATTGTGTTTGGCACGATAATAATAAAGCTGCTTGTAGATTAGTTTTCAAATATTTTTGACAAGTTTGGCAGAATTGATATAGCTCTGAAGTTGTTGACATCAGTGAGATCACTACATTTGTGGACTGGGGATACTCTTGCTTTTTTTTAGAATATCTGGAGAGGTTTGGAGTTCAAGTGACTTGGTGTAGAGCAATGCAATGTCAGGAGCTAAAGATTTGGAAGCTTTTGTGTAAATTAGAGTTGGTATCTCCTCAAGGGCACTAGACTTGGTTTTAAGGGAAAGGATTATCTCATTAACATCAGTGGAATTAGCAGGCGTTAGGTACAGAGATTGTGGACTTAAGCCTGTAAGATTGTCCTGAACATTAGTACTGGAGGAAGGAATATCGTTTCCAAGGGATGAGCAAATGGATGAGAAGAACCTATTGAACTCAATAGCAGTATCAGAGGCTGAAAGCAGACCATCGTTATCGGACAAGAGTATTGGTTTGTTATTTAAAATCTTCTTTGATCCCAATATTTCTGAAATTGTGTTCCATGTTTTCTTAATGTTGCCCTTTGTTTGGGTAAATTTATCTTTCGTAGTATTTAATTTTGGCTCTTCTAATTATTTTAGATAGCAATGATGAGTAATTCTTTGGAGACGATTCCTAACCTATACTTCTTCTCAAGGTCATTTTTTTAATAGATTTAAGTATCCCCTTTGTAAGCCAAGGATTGTTTAGCCTTTTAGCTGTTACTTGTTTCGTTAGCATAGGACAGTAGGGTGTTATAAAGGCTGAGAGTTTCTTGAAGAAATGATTGCACTGCTAGGTTGATGTCCCCTATGTTACCTAATTCGAACTCCCAGTTGATATTAGCAGCTGCAGATAAAATTGCCTATAGCAGTTTCATTGTGCAGCCTAAAGCTTATCTCCCTTGTCTCTAGAGGTGGTTTGTTAATGCTGGCTAGGAGAAATGTGGGGTAATGGTCAGTAGTGCTATCAATGATTATCCCTGAAGTAAGCAGAGAGGTTATGTTGGTCCAGATGTGATCAAGGCCCGTGGCAGTACTATCAGCTGTGGCAGTACTAAAAAGTAATGATATGTTTCAAATACGAAAAAAGTTACAATTGATTATTTATTGAATGAAGAACAATGTTTGTTACATATGAGAGTTTATTTAATGCTCGAAGAGGTCCCAGAGAGTATTCGTTTATATAAAGACTATAAATAGTAATTATAATGATCTTGGAACGTGTTAATGCAGTCTTAGAGAGTTTCTTTAAAGCACGGAGATGTCCTGGAATGTTTTCTTTTAAACACGAAGAATATTTTGTTAAGATTCTTTGTGTAGAAGCTACCTATAATAATTTTACTTACTTACTTTATGAAAGAGTACTGTTAGTTGATAAATAATGCAAAGACGTTTTTTAAACTAATCGAGTGTAACCTGAAATAACATATGTTATGAAAAGTCTAATTAAATTTAACACTGCATAATGAGTAGTTTTGTTTAAAAACAGCATTAGTAAGAACTCATAAGTTGATAAAGAGAATTCCATTGACATAGATTTTGAAAATAAAACTCGGTGACTGACTAAGTAAATAAATACTTTGTAGTAAACAGTCCAGATGAATGTAATATTCTGTAGTAACTTGTTGACAATTAGTAATGTGTGATTGATAATACATAACAATGAACTACGTATTGAATTGCAGAAACAATTGTATTAAAGAATCAGTAACTTGAGCGGAGAACATGTAAGGAAAAGCGCTGATACTAGAGAACATGTGGAGAACACGTCAGAATATTTAGAGAATGGAAAGATTGAGGAAAATTGTGAGAAAGGTTAGCAAGAGGAGCGTAGAACACGTTAGGACATGTGAAGGATTGAGGAAGCTTGTGAGAACCAGTAATAAGATAAGCGGAGAACATTTGTGAACATATAAAGGAAGGCGGGAAGGATGGCTGAGGAAATTGTAAGAAAGTGTAGTGAAATGAGCCGAGAACACGTTAGCACTTGTAAAGGATGGAGACGTTGTGTATTGACATAGGAGTCATGCAAAATATGATAAGATTCATGGTAATAGTTGTTTAAATCTCATGAACATGCAACGAAAACAAAGAACATGCAAGAGAATGCGATGAATACAGCGAACATGCGGGGAATATGAATAAAACATGCAGAGAACATGAAAACAACAATAATATACAGAGTACACAAAGAATGAGCAACGAACTTGCTAAGAACATTCTGAGAACATGGATATTATGAATAATGCATAACGAGTTGTACTGTGTTTATGTTGTGAACATTTGCAGAATGTGTCGAGAACATAAATATATGTAATGACTATACCAAGAATATAGAGACTTTGCGTATTTACACTCGAGTAAGATACGGTAAGATTATTGGTATTAAATGTATTTACAATTCTGGGGGGAGGTTTGGGTGGAGTTGAGGAAGGGGGGGGGGGTGAGATGCAGGGGAGATAAGAGGCACTGGGAGTTAGGGAGGTGACCCGCTCCTGTGCCAGGTAAGTACACTACGGGCTCACCATAGCCCGTGCTACTTGGAACTTGTTCCGAGTAGCTGAATCTATAACAACAGAGGAGGTGAGTGTGTGGGCTGCTTAGGTGGGGGGGGGGGGTGAGAGGTTGGGTGTGGGTAGGGGGTGGGGGTTCAGAAATTAGTGAGCGGGTGGGGGGAAGTGAGGGAGAGAGACGGAGAAATAAGGTTATTTTCACAGGTGTTGAGGGTATGGTTCAACTCGTGCTTACTTTGGCATGGTAAGGGATAAGAGCTACTTATTTGTTCTGGAATATTATGCTTGATGAACATAGGCGAAGGACAGGAGTTGGCGCTTGGTAATTGCTTTGATCTAGTTTACTACGTACGAAATATAACAGTTTTAAATTTCAGGAAATTTGGTTAGATACTAACAAAGTTACGAGAGTAAACTGAAACGGGGGACAAGAGTCGGGCCTTAGTAACACTGTTTTCCTTTCCTACTAGGTGTGAGTTACACCTGTTCTAAATTTTGCGGGGATTGAGCTGATAATAACAAACTTACGAGAGCAAACTAAGGAGGGTACAGAAGCTGGATCTCAGTAACTAAACCGTTGTATTTTACTACGTCTGAAATACAGCTGTTTTAAATCTCGCGGATATTGATAGGTTAATAGCAGAGTTACAGAGGTAAACTAAAGCGGGGGACAAGAACTGGAGCTCGGTAACTATTTGATATATTTTACTATGTTAGAATTGTAAGGGGGTTTAAATCTCAGAAAAAATTGATTGATACTAACGAAATTGTATGAATAAAGTAAGACGGGGGACAGGAGCTGAAGTTAGGTTACTGTCTTGATCTTATTTACTGTGTTTGAAATAACAATGTTTAAAATTTCAGGGGATTTGGATGAATACTAATGAAGTTTTGTGATTGAACTTAGGCGGGGGGGGGGACAAGAACTGGAGCTCGATAACTTCTGGATCTTAATTAGTACGTTCGAAATAACTATGTTTTAGATATCAGGAAAATTGGGCTGATACTAATGAAGTTACGAGTGATCTAAGGCGGGGACAAAAGCTGAAGCTCGGTAATTCATTTTTTTTAATTACTCAATCCGAAGTATGACGGATTGGCCTTAAATGGGCGAAGAGTCGCTAAACTACACTTATTAACATATAAAGCCGGATTCAAGAACTAACTTCTGATACTGTGAATTATTTTTTTCATAACAGAAACTTAAGTCTGTAGAGTTTATTTTCCTTCTTAAGAACTCTTTAAGACTGCAGCGAGGATTAAAACTGCCAGATTTTCCAGTTTCCGTGGTGTAGTGGTAAGACACTCGCCTGGCGTTCCGCGAGTGCTTTGTCATGGGTTCGTATCCTGGCCGGGGAGGATTTACTGGCGCAAATCCTGAACTGTAGCCTCTGTTTAACTCAACAGTAAAATGTGTACTTAGTTGTAACAACGATTCTTCGTGGGGGTCGTATTCCAGGGACCTGCCCGAAATGCTACGCGTACTAGTGGCTGTACAAGAATGTAATTTACGTCTTAATTTGCAGACCACTTAGGGAGGATTGGAGCCAAAAACCTCCATTCCTCGCCTTGTGGTCAATCCCACTACTCCCGTAGGAACAACACTGGTGACTTACCATGAACCACAGTCACACCCATGGTAGCTGCCCTCAGCAACAAACACTGGTAACTTACCATGAACCACAGTCACACCCATGGTAGCTGCCCTCAGCAACAACCCTGGTGACTTACCATGAACCACAGTCACACCCATGGTAGCTGCCTTCAGCAACAAACACTGGTGACTTACCATGAACCACAGTCACACCCATGGTAGCTGCCCTCAGCAACAAACACTGGTGACTTACCATAAACCACAGTCACACCCATGGTAGCTGCCCTCAGCAACAAACACTGGTGACTTACCATAAACCACAGTCACACCCATGGTAGCTGCCCTCAGCAACAAACACTGGTGACTTACCATAAACCACAGTCACACCCATGGTAGCTGCCCTCAGCAACAAACACTGGTGACTTACCATAAACCACAGTCACACCCATGGTAGCTGCCCTCAGCAACAAACACTGGTGACTTACCATAAACCACAGTCACACCCATGGTAGCTGCCCTCAGCAACAAACACTGGTGACTTACCATAAACCACAGTCACACCCATGGTAGCTGCCCTCAGCAACAAACACTGGTGACTTACCATAAACCACAGTCACACCTATGGTAGCAGCCTGCAGCGACAACTCTGGTGACTTCTCTTGAGGTTATCTTGAGATGATTTCGGGGCTTTAGTGTCCCCGCGGCCCGGTCCTCGACCAGGCCTCCACCCCCAGGAAGCAGCCCGTGACAGCTGACTAACACCCAGGTACCTATTTACTGCTAGGTAACAGGGGCATTCAGGGTGAAAGAAACTTTTGCCCATTTGTTTCTGCCTCGTGCGGGAATCGAACCCGCGCCACAGAATTACGAGTCCTGCGCGCTATCCACCAGGCTACGAGGCCCCCCTTACCATGAACTACCACTTTTCTAAACGTCATCAGTCTTTACTATCGTCAGCGTCTTACGATTTATAATCCGACTTATAATATAATCATAAGTCTTATGACTTATAATTCTCTGTCGTACGATTCAAACATCACCGACTCTAACTAAGCTATACCAATAAACATCCCAAATTACCATGTTGTGTGTTTGTCATCATACTAACGCTACAGTGTATGTTCACTGAGGGGTTAACTTTTGTCCAGCACTGCAATCATACCAAAATATACTTGTTTATGGTTCAGAAAGCATCTAAACTACTCTCAGGCTAAGCTATCTTGAAAATTTACATTTTCTAGCACAAGTTTATTAATATTAGCAAGAATGTAGAACAAAAATTACTAATCTATTTTTGGTCACCTGATTTCATGCTTAGAATTTGCAAGAACAATTTACTGAGAAGTTAATTGTTTGAAATGTTTTTAAAGAGAAGATCAATTGCACTAAATTTGATTCTTGGTTTATTAAATCTTTAGTCGTTAAAAGAAATATGAATATTGAGTAGATTTTTTATTTTGGTAAAACTGTCACATAAATTAAAATTAGTAATGTTTTATTATTCACATGTAAAGGTTATTTAGCTGTGCGTTGTGTGAAACTTGAGTCAAAATCGTATTAAAAGTATGGAGATAATTGATTAAAAGCTGAAAGGAAGAGTTTTGAAGTTTTATTTTTCCCACCAGCCGGTGGCTGAGCGGACAGAACACTGAACGCGTGATCCTGTGGTCCCGGGCGCCGGCGAGAAATGATGGGCAGAGTTTCTTTCACTCTGATGCGCCTGTTACCTAGCAATAAATAGGTACCTGGGAGTTAGTCAGCTGTCACGGGCTGCTTCCTGGGGGTGGAGGCCTGGTCGAGGACTGGGCCGCGGGGACACTAAAGCCCCGAAATCATCTCAAGATAACCTCTCAAGAAGATAACCAAAAATGCAGCATCACAAACACTGAATATTATCCTTTCATAACTGGCTCTGTATATATTTTTATATTACTAGTGTTTACTTAATCTAATTTTCTATAATTCAAATCAAAATAAATCACAACATAATACTAGTTGGTAGTTCTTGCAGTATTGACTTTTATTGTTATTGTCGGTAGCAATAAATAGATGGTAGCAGCATAAAATTGAATATTAAAAATTTAACTTTGTCTGTTTCAGGTCAAATGGTGTTAAAAATGTTGCTAAATAAAATAGCATTCATATTTTAATCAAATCATATCTTTAAAAGAGATAAGAATAACGGTTCTTCGCCCCCCCCCCACTTAATTCTATTTGTTTGTGTCTAATAATCCTGCTATATGTGTAGTAAACCTTACAAGATTTGATGGGTTGATGACTTTATCCTCCTTTATTATTTGTACCCAAACTTGCATAATTCACTCTCTATCTTTCCACTTGCAAGCTCACGTCCTTATTGTCTGGTTTCCTTAAAGATATTTACCTATCTTTATACATACCTATATTTATTTACCATCTAATAAGCTGATTGAAATATCCCATATGGCCCAAACAACTCGGGAGCCCACCCATCCTCCTAACTGATCACGATCCCTTCTATTCCTCCTAACTGATCACGATCCTTCCCGATGCATCTCGTCTTCTTACATATTGATAGTGTACATTTAAAATATAATGATTTCATAATGTAGAATATTTGCATGTATAATGTTACTATTTATGACGGCAAATATAGTGTACATTTAAAATATAATGATGTCATGTATTTGCATGTATAATGTTACTATTTATGACGGTAAATCTGTTTCATACATAAGTTCTATAGATTAATCAATAAACAAGTATAGTGACGTTGTGCTCACAGATAAATAGTAAATGAAATTGGATAAAAATATCTAATGTGCCAATTATCATATAATGGTTAACCTTATAAAACTATTCTGGTGCTAATTTATCTACATCAGAAATACAAAGTGCAGAATAGTTTTTAATTATAATAAATGGTCAGTGCTAAACATCAGCATGAATAGGATTTGCTTGACAATGTGTGTAAAAGGCACACATAGTCAAGACTCACACAATATTATATACATCCAACTCTAGGGGGATGTAAAAGGACCTATATTGAAGTATCAATACGACGTAGAGAAATTTGTGCATAAATTACCATTTTATTTATCTGTATTGTAATGGTCGAGACATAATTAGCTCAGGTGGCACAGAAGAACATTTAAGTCGTTATATATAGAGCACATGGCTCAAAAGGTTATAAGTCTTGAAGGTTGAAGAATAGGTAAAATAACTAGAGGCTGTGATGCAGCAGGACATAACTTCTGCTTGTGCAGAGGAACTCACAATTCTTTGTCGTAGCTTAAATAACTGTGTAGGTTGTGCATCAGGACCTTTCTGCCAACCATATATTCCGGGAGACTTCCCTTCTCCTCCAGACAATGTGGCAAGTCATTCAAATAACCTCTCCGCGTGGTTTAACGGGACCTCTAGAAGCTTCGGTTGATGTAGGAAGTAAGTTATATTTTCCAAGTTGTGATGGCAAATATATGACTGCTGATGGAGGTGGAGCCAAACATATAAACTATCAAGTGCACCATCAATGTTTGTGACTTATGCAGTGACTTATGTTTGTGACTATAATCCTCTAGGTGGCAAAGGAATCACGAACCTATAATTCGCGAAGGAAAATCACCAATACCTAGAACTTCATATAGTTCGGCAGACTCTCAAATTCTTTCTTGGGGTTTATTAGAACTCATAACTTTCACATGCGGTGCAACAAGACCAATAACTTCTACAAATACTTTAGCAAGATCTAAAACCCCCTGCAAGAGTTTCAGCAAGACAATCACCTTTCTTACATAGTGCTTTTGGAAATAGAAGTTCTATATGTGGTTCAGCTGAATCTAAAACTATCGAAGGTGGTTTAGCTAGACAAATAATTCTCAAATTATTGCAATATATCCTCAGGACCAAATAGTACTTCAGGAGCTTGACCTTCTGCTGGGGTATTGTATGACATATCACTTTGTTGTTGCAACGGAATTTATGTCTTATTCAGAGAGTGCTGAGGCCTCTCGATCGATTGTAACCGGCTTGGGGCACTAAACACGGAGAGCTGTTTGGAACTGATCCTTAACTGTTCGTGCTTCTTCACCCAACAATGAATGGAGTCGAGATTATTACCTGATTTCCGGGTTGTATTCCAGGAAAAACTTAGCTGACTAACGTAAATTGCCATCCACACCTGGTGGAAATAACCATACCTTTCACCTGGACTGTATGGGTCTCGAACCGTCGACCACACGCGTGTAAGGCCGTAACACTATCGACTGGGCAATGCGCAGTCTTAAAAGGAAAGTTTCCAGAAGCAGCATCCTACTGCCAAACTTAAATTTTCAACTTTCCCTGACTAGTACTGAAGCCCAGAGGCGTTACTGTCCCACGCCCACGTCATATAAACAGTTCATAGCCTAGTCGATAGAGCTACGGCCTCACACGCGTGTGGTCCACGGTTCGAGACCCATACAGTCCAGCTGAATGGAATAGCTAACTAAGGCTTTACACCACCTGTGAGAAAGGAAAGTTCTAAGCATGCTAGCAAGTGTTAGAAGTTATTTACAGTAGCTAAACTTGGTTGAATAAAGCCTATTTCCTGTAGGTGTCATATTAAAACTCATGCAGGTAAAGGAACGATATCCAGTAACTATTTCTGGTTGTTAGGCAGGTAATTAAACTCCAGCTGTAAAACATTTATTTTACGCATGAAAAACAAGAGGATCTAATACTGCTTAAGTTTCTTCAGATGGAACTGTAATTCTTCCGGACGTTGCAGCAAGATCTTTGTCAGCTCCAGATGAGACTGCACGTGATATGTTCATGCAGAAGGTGTCGAAGGAACTATAATTTCCTGAGTAGTGTAAGAGGGTTAATAACTAATAACACCTGTAGAGGGCTGAAGTATGAACTACCCAGCGAAGTAAAACTGAAGAAGAATCACCAGGTAACAAGCAGTCGCACCAATCACCTGTGGACAAAAATTGTTAAGTGTAGTTAAGAAATGGCGTTAGAAAATATTTCCGTTACATACAATCGCGCCAATTGTTTGTTCTGGTAACTAAAGCTACAACTATTATGAGGTATACTTCAAATAACCGAAAAACATCGATTACAGGCGAATACAAATATGTTTTCTCCTTTTTTGCACCTATCAATTATGATAGCTATTACTATTACAATCAAATGTTGTTAAAAAATTACAATAAAAAAAGAAAAATTGAATTGATATAATTATAAATTTCTGTAATTTTAATGTAAATGAGTTAATTTAGTAGCTGACTATATTTTGAACACTCAGCACAGGCTCCTGACTGCTGTATATCCTAATATACTGTTGTATATCCTTATGTATTGCTGTATATCCTCATATACGGCTGTATATCCTCATATACTGTTGTATATCCTCATATACTGTTGTATATCCTCATATACTGCTGTACATCCTCATATACTGTTGTATATCCTCATATACTGCTGTACATCCTCATATACTGTTGTATATCCTCATATACTGTTGTACATCCTCATATACTGCTGCATATCCTTATATATACTGAAGGATGTCTTACAATATGAAGTATGGTCTCATCTGACGTGACTGTCGGCACTGTAGAGAAATGCCCGACAGACCACTGGAACATTATCTAACACAGTGCACAGTTACAAACCCGTTAAGATTTCAATTTAGATTCATCAGAGCAGAAGAAGTTCTTAAACACATATCGCAAAATCTTACTGAAGCGACCATACGAGTCATAAATACTCATACTCCGCCCAAGTAAAACAGAAACAAGCAACACTTAGTGGGCCAGCCAGAGGCTTAGGGCCCGCCCAGTGGGCCAGCCAGAGGCTTAGGGCCCGCCCAGTGGGCCAGCCAGAGGCTTAGGGCCCGCTCAGTGGGCCAGCCAGAGGCTTAGGGCCCGCGCAGGAATATCCCTGCGAAAAAAAAAAATCTGACGTGACAAACCATAATTAAACAATAGCCGGGATGTGCTCCTCTCGATGACATTGCATTCTCTGAAAATCTTAAGAGAACTCAATAATAATCTAAAATATGTATGAATTATGTAAACTAAATTGGTGACATTCCATTGGATCAAAGATTCTCAAAGTGCGCAGTACCGCCCCCAGGGGCTGCTCAGACCACCATGTGGAATACCGCCATCAGGGGCTGCTCAGACCACCATGTGGAATACCGCCCCCAGGGGCTGCTCAGACCACCGTGTGGAATACCGCCCCCAGGGGCTGCTCATACCACCATGAGGAATACCGCCCCCCGGGGCTGCTCAGACCACCATGTGGAATACCGCCCCCAGGGGCTGCTCATACCACCATGAGGAATACCGCCCCCAGGGGCTGCTCATACCACCATGAGGAATACCGCCCCCAGGGGCTGCTCATACCACCATGTGGAATACCGCCCCCAGGGGCTGCTCATACCACCATGAGGAATACCGCCCCCAGGGGCTGCTCATACCACCATGAGGAATACCGCCCCCAGGGGCTGCTCATATCACCACGTGGAATACCGCCCCCAGGGGCTGCTCATATCACCACGTGGAATACCGCTCCCAGGGGCTGCTTATATCACCACGTGGAATACCGCCCCCAGGGGCTGCTCATACCACCATGCGGAGTACCGCCCCCAGGGGCTGCTCATACCACCACGTGGAGTACCGCCCCCAGGGGCTGCTCATACCACCACGTGGAATACCGCCCCAGGGGCTGCTCATACCACCATGAGGAATACCGACTTCAGGGGCTGCTCATACCACCATGTGGAGTACCGCCCCCAGGGGCTGCTCATACCACCATGTGGAGTACCGCCCCCAGGGGGCTGCTCATACCACCATGTGGAGTACCGCCCCCAGGGGCTGCTCATACCACCATGTGGAGTACCGCCCCCAGGGGGCTGCTCATACCACCATGTGGAGTACCGCCCCCAGGGGCTGCTCATACCACCATGTGGAGTACCACCACAGATTAATGACCTTAACGAACGAGCTCGAGAAGAGTACGAGAATGAAAATGATAATATTCTGCGTGACAGTACTTATGCCATGCAAGTACAGAGAACATTCACTCATGGACCATCCCGAGTTGCTCAGTGATCAAGAAACTGATGATGATGATGTCACCAGATGTTACTGACGACACCAAACGCCAGGTTGGTGCGGCTCTCTACGTCGTAGAGGCACTTATTGACACATTGTCGAAGTGGGACGAGGACAACAATGGGATGGCTGCTGCTGAAACAAGGACCATTAGGTTTCTCAGTTGGAACATTCGTAGCATCAACTAAAGACTGAATGATCTAATTGCACATGTTACCTGTAACAACATAGATATAACTGCTATACAGGAGCCCTACACGTCCAACATGATAAACTAAACCCCACCAAAGATCAGAGGGTATGCATCCTATACTAACAGTAACGCCACAGGCCTATTAACATACATCAGAAGTGATTTACCGAACACTCTTGTGAGCACGTCACACAATGTACACACACAGTACCATCACTTTCATGTACAAACTACAGCAGGCCACTTCTCATTCCTCAACGTATATGCCAAAAGCCAGAAACTCAATGTAACATTGCCCCCAGATTCAGACAATCATGGGACAATATACATGGGATATTTTAATGCTAGACATATTACGCTGGGAGACATTACTAACAACGATAATGGATGCAAATTTATAAAATGTTTATGACAACAGATTAACCGTGTATACTACGGATACCCAAACTCATTTATTGGGAGGTAGACTTGATATGTAATGGGTAGAAACCTTGTGCAAGATAGGATGGAATGTTCGTTGGTAAATCACTTGTTTAGCGACCACTATGCAGTTTCTGCTTCCTATGAGGTACAGTGTGATGTACCTAATTGACATCAGAGACGGAAAATGAATTTTCCGTATGGCTTGCATGACCACTTTATTAGTTGTATTTCAAAATGGTATCAAGATTACACAATAACGAATGTACAAGCCTTCTCCAGAGATCTCGTTGATACGATTACTACCTACTACGACACATGGGTGTGTTGGGGAACAGGTCGTAAGCCTAGCAGAAGTGGGCAACACCTACCACCACCCAAGTGGGTCCTTGACCCCGTATTTGTTAAAGAACATGAACGAGTAAAGCAACTTGGAGATACATACAAACGAACCAAAGCACAAGGTGACTTGCATGCATTTCTTGTCGCAAACAGAGAGGTGAGAGACATGAGCAACGTTATACGTAATAAACATTGGAAAGAGTTCCTACAAAGTATAAATGAGCAAACACCACTTGTTGAAGTTTGGGAAACGATACGAAAAATCTCTAGAAGCAGCCCAACCAAACCGCTGCACCACAGCCCACTAGAACAAGCAAACATCCTCCTTGATCAATGGGCACTAACATCGAGCTACGACTCACTCCCAATTAGCATACAGCACAAACTTGATGACACGCGCCCCAACAGACAACGAACCATCAATCTTGCCTTTACAGCTATCGACGTGTCGGACCTTAATGATGTAACTGAATGGGAATTAAATCATGCACTGAAGATGGGATAATCAACTGCTCCTGGAGAGAACGGTATTACTTACAGTCTTCTGAGATTAGTCCCACACGTACCAGGTAATCCACTATTAGTGTTGTGCAGAATGAGTTTACGTGAAGGAGTATTACCTGATGCTTGGACAAAGAGTGTCATTGTTCCCATCCCCAAACCACACTCGGGTAATTATAGACCCATATCTCTAACATCGTGTGTTTGTAAAGTGCTTGAACGTATTGTTCTTAACCGACTCATGTATCGTATACAGGGGCACCTGTCACCCCCAACTGTTTGGATTTATGCCTGGGCTCAGTACACAACACTGTTTTGCTGAGTACTTCGCACATATTGAAGCTTTCCCTCAAACAGTCTTCATCGACCTAGCAGCAGCTTTTGATACAGCAAACAGAGAAATCAAGAAATCATACTGGATGTGGGAAAATCCTAGCAGTTTTTAATTGTTTTTATTCTGTGAATATTCAAATATTTATTTATTTTTTAATTGACTTCAATATTATATTATTTTTATTTGATTATTTTTCTTCTGAGTTAGTTCTTCTCAGTTAGTTAGTTAGTTAGTAAGTGGACTGTATGTTCTGATTCAGCTGCTAGAGCTTAGCACACAATGGGAGGGACAATTTGTAGCTTAAACCACTTTGAGGTGGCTCCTTCATAAACTACAAATTGTTTACCTTATTGTTACAATTATAATTATTAATAATACCACATATGGTGGTCTAATCTACTGTACTTCAGCAAATTAAATTAATAACTACTAATACTATGCCTACAGTATGAACACAAAAGGGCCTTAGCTGTTCCTGTTGATGGGGCCTGCTAAGGCTGTGTAATTGTAGCATCAAATGAGGGTGTGGCTCTGTGCCTCTGAGTGCCACGTAATGGCGGCTGTCTGGAGGCCTACAAGGCTTGATGTACAGCTAGTGGTAGCAATTCCTACAATTATGTTGGGAGCCAGCTTCCTGCTTCACTAACATTCCTCACAATTACCTGTTTGGGATGTAAGGAATTAATAATGGTTCCCTAAACATATAAGTACAGGTATGACATTGAATATGTGTGTGTGTAGAGCTGAGTAAACATACTTGGTTGTGGGTTTTTTCATGCTAATAACCGGCCACCAATCTATATTAAAAGATGCATCAATTAAAACAGAATACTAGGTAGTCGGATACTCAAGTGCTGCTGTTTGTAGCAGAGGTGTTGCTGTTGTAGATCTCTTGGGATAGAGTAAGTCTATCGTGCGAGGCTAGTATCACAACTCTCTCTGGAGCACACGTTTCGTGTTGTTATTGTTATGATTCTGGTACGTGACGACGCTCCAGGGGAGACGTCCTAAAATGTTTGGTGGTTCTGTTTATGTTTAAGGAATAAAGAGTTAAGCTATATTCCTGGTGTTGGAAATTATATTCAGTCCTAGTGAACACTTTTTTATTAAGTTTAAACACTAGACTGTTGTTTAAAGGAAATCAGAGTTAATATAAATACGTGACATCGATGACGTCACGGAATCACCCATTCTCTTTTTCTTTATGGGAGTAACTTATGTTATTGTGTGTTGGATTTCTGACATAATTCTGCGGGGGGAGGGGGGGGAGGAAGACAGGTTGAAGTCCCGGTAAGGACTGCGATCACTTTATTCCTTTCCTTCAGAATTATAATGTTGCTTTAATTTGAGTTTGCATTGTTGTGCTGTAGTCCTTTGGGAACGGATGTCCAGTACTGGTGTTTCGGGTGCTGGAAGTCGTTGAACGTCTTCTTTTCCTGCCAGTTCTAAAGGAACTAACTTCTCTAATGTTTTGAGAGTAGTGTTGCCTCGGCACTTTACTTTCACTATTCTCAAGATGCCCTGGCTGTCCGGATGAACAGAGACTATTTGGCCTATAGGCCACTCTGAGCGTGGCCCATCACTGTCCACCAGAGCTATGTCACCAGGGTTCAAGTTAATTCTGTTGTAGGGGTTGTTTGCCCCGTAATGATACTCCCTCAGAGCAGTAAGGTATTCTCGAGTCCATACGTCATTCCACCGACTTATCACCCCTGATAGATGTTTGAAACGCTGAACCAAATCACTCTCTCGGATATATGAAGGATCCTCTGGTTCCTCGTCCGTAAGGGTCACTAGAGTTCTGAGAGATCTTCCATACATCAGATGAGCTGGACTTAATGGTTCACGCTGCAAAACATCATCAGAGAGGTAGGTAAGTGATCGGTTATTAACTCATGCTTCTATCTCTATGGCTACGTTTTGGAGCTCCTGTAGGTCAATCATTTGGCGGTGTAGGGTTTTCGGTAGAGAACGTTTCATCGTACCAATCATGCATTCATAGAAGCCTCCATGCCATGGTGCTCTGGGAGGTATGAATTTCCAGTGGCACTGCCGTTGATTTAGGGCTGGACACACCTTTAGGTGTGTCCAGATTTTCCTCAGACATGCTTCTCCTGCCACTAAGTTGGACCCATTGTCTGACATCATTGACTTAGGACAGGATCTATGTGCAGCAAACCTGCGGAAAACCTGTGAGAATGCCTCGGCACTCATATCGGGAGTCATTTCTAGATCGACTGCCCTTGTTGTGGCACAAGTGAAAAGACAGATATATGCCGTTACTGGTTTTTTGTCCTTGGTGCCTGTTAATACAACCCGTTCTCGCAAATTCGTAAAGTCAATATTGACTTATTAACTACGTGCATAGGTGATATACTAAACATAATAGATACCCTTAAAAAGATTCATAGAAAACACCAACCTTACCTAACCTTGTTAGTATCTTAAGATAAGCATCTTATTGCTTCGTAATTACAATTATTACTTAATCTATACCTATTATAGGTTAGGTAATAATTGTAATTACGAAGCAATAAGATGCTTATCTTAACATACTAAGTAGGTTAGGTAAGGTCGGTGTTTTCTATGAATCCTTTTAAGGGTATCTATTATGTTAAGTATGTCACCTATGCACACATTTAATTAGTCAATATTGACTTATTAAATTTGCGAGAACGGATTGGTTAATGTTAGTGCTCCTGTGAAATCTACTCCTGTAGTCTCAAAGGGACGAAAATGTACAACTCGTTCCTTTGGAAGTGGAGGAGGGCCTGGATATGGACACACTCTGGCATCATATCTCGGCAAATAACACAGGATTTAATTATGGATTTTACTGTCTGCATGCCTTGGGGTAGCAAGTACTGTTGTCTTAAGTCTGTGAGAGTATCTAATACCCCACCATGCAGAGTGTTGTATTTGTGTATGTGTAACACAATTAGTTTGCTTACTATGTGGTGACGAGGAAAATTTTTTGCTTACAGATCTATGTCCGCATGCTGTAAGCAGCCTCCGCATCTGATTATGTTATAATTGTTGGTGTCTAACCAGAGGCCCAGATCATTTTGCAGCTTCTTAGGAACATTGTCAAAATCTGTCCCGAATGTGTCTGTCTGAGCTCTTTCAACCCAGTACCTTAGGGCACTAGGAAATTTATGCTTGATTCCTATTTTCTTTAGAAAATCAAACACTACTTAGATGACAGCTATTAGTTTGTTCAGTTCAGAGTACCAATTCGGGTCAATTACCAAAGTCCGAGGAAGTTCCGGGTTCTCAGTGGGGAACAGTGACATTGGTCACAATGACTTGTGGCTTTTGTTTAGGCCACTGGTCGCTGATTAGCCACTGAGGTCCATTGAACCACATCTCTGCCTTTGTTAATTGCCGTAAAGTCAGGCCTCGGGAGAGATAGTCAGCTGGATTCTCTGTGGTGGGTACATATCTCAGTTTATACCCTGCCAACAACTCTCGTATTTCCTTAGCGCGGTTACTCACATAAGGATTTTTACTATTATTGTTTTTAACCCACTGTAGTACTGCCTAATTATCTGACCATACCACTCTTTCTTCAAAGTGGATGTTGCTTGTTGAGTGGATGGATCAGATAATGAGCTAATCTTACACCTAGCAGTAAGGCACTCTGCAGGTACTCTGAGAGAGAACTCTATCAACATCAGAGGCCCGAGACTGTTCAACACGCTTCCACTACACATAAGGGGCATAACTGGCAAACCCCTCACAGTGTTCAAGAGAGAACTGGATAAGCACCTCCAAAGGATACCTGATCAACCAGGCTGTGACTCATACGTCAGGCTGCGAGCAGCCGCGTCTAACAGCCTGGTTGATCAGTCCAGCAACCAGGAGGCCTGGTCGACGACCGGGCCGCGGGGACACTAAGCCCCGGAAGCACCTCAAGGTAGCCTCAAGGTAGGTAAGGCTGTTAATTCCAGTTGTGGCAATGATAATTTCTTTAACGGTGCCACTGTGCCTTTGATGTGAGCAAATTGGCTTGCCCATTTGAGACCAGGTGAGCTACTGTGCCATAAGCCTTTCCTGAGGCATCACAGAATACATGTAGCTTAATTGGTTCTTTTTCATTTACTGTGTTCCGAGGGAGCTTGACAGACTCTAGGATACTTAAATCTTTCACTAGCCCTTGCCATTTTTCTTGTAAGGTAGGTGTTAAAAGATCATCCCAGCCTATCTTTTGTTGCCAACATTCCTGCATGATCAACTTTCCATTAATTAAGATTGGACTTAATAGTTCCAATGGCTCGAAGGGTTTGCTGACTTGTGAGAGTAATTTTCTTTTTGTTAGGTTGGTGGTATTTGGCTCCACCGATTTGATTGTCAACTGATTTGCTGTCGTATCCCATTCAACGCCTAGTTCTTTTGTCTTTTCGGGTACCTGGTAATCGGGAAAAATCAGTTTCGATCAGTTGATTTAATTTGGCATTGTTGGAGACCCACGACTGGAGAGGCATATTTGCTCCCATTAATTCTTGATTGGTCTCATGGTATATGCTCAGCAGTTTACTTTCACTGCTGGCTGTTCCTTGGAAATTGTCCACATACAAGTTATTGCTAATTTCTGTTTTATTTGGGCTATTGAACTTCTTCAAGTGCATGTCTTAGGTAGCTTGAAGCAGAAACGGGGAAGACGTGGCACCAAACAAAACAGACGCAAACCTGTAAGTGATTAATTCACTGTTTGGATTGTTAGGAGCCTTGATCCATAGGAACTTTGTGTAGTTACGGTCTTCTACTTGGAGACCTACCCTAAGGAAAGCCTTGCTGATGTCGGCCGTACATGCGTAAGTCCCGAAGCGGAACTTTAACAGCACGTCGTATAGCCTTTGTGTCAGGCTAGGGCCAGTTTGAAGGCAGTCATTTAATGAAACACTACTGAGCTTTGACTTAGCACTGCAAATAAATACTATCCATAGTGAGGTAGTAGCTGAATTTTTCAGTACAGGGTGATGTGACAGGTAGTGCCCTTCCTTTGGGTTATCATTTGTGACAACTTCGATAAATCTATCATCGAGTTGCTTCTGTATTATTTCATGGTACAATTTCAAGTTCTCAGGATGTCTTTGTAAGTGCAACACCTGTGATCTTAATTGGTTTTGTGCCATAAAATGGTTGATGGGTAGCTGAGGGTGATTCAGCTTCCATGGTAACCTGACCCAGTATTGATTATCTCTGTAGATAACTTAGTCCAGGTATTGTTTGTAAATCCAGTCGTCATCTGGGCTAAGTTGTTTAGGGAGAATGCCGAGAGTTGCCAGGTCCCATAATTTATGTACAGGAGGATCAACCTCAACCTCGGACATGTCTCTGAATTTTAGTGGAGACTGTTCTCCTAGTCATGCAACCATTACTGGGTTGGCATGTTGGTGGTCTACAGGTACGGGTTGCTTCAGTTGTAATACTGGGCCTGTTAGCAAATAGCCACCTGCAGACGGTAACAAGTTCATTCCATGTTTTTCATCCTCTCCTTTGATAAACTTATGGTAGACATCTGATCCCATAAGGATTCCACTATTGGAGAGGTTGTCTGATGTGATTTTGTCAGCCAATTTGATCCCCTTTTCTTCCAGGAATTTGGCTGTTGTTCCTAGACCATACACATATAGGTCTGTTGGGAATCTATCTACTACAAGAGCTTGTATCGTTCGTACATAACCGCCTGAATGTACTTTAGGTTGTACTACCTTGAAGACTTGGGCTCCTGAGTTAGTCAGGAATCCTGCTGTCTATCTGTGTCTCTCGTACAGGTTTGAGTTTCAGGCCATCTACCAATTCCTTTGAGATAAAAGTCATTTGGGATCCTTGGTCAAATAATCCATGTATGGTGACCTTGGACTTTCCATTTTTAATGATCAATTGAGCAGTGGGTAGAGCTGATTTATGATCAGACCTTGTTGAGAAGACACTTACATCAGCTAGCACGGTACAAAGCTGTACTGAAGCAGAAGTTTCTTCCTCCACCTGTGGTTTGGGAGACTTTGTACTTTAGTCCCCACAAAGTGCTGTATGGTGTTGACCCTTATGGCATCTATGACAGGTGCGTATTTGAGTTGTACAGGTGTTGGGATTATGTGACCTTATACACCTGGTGCGTTTACGTAACTCCTTGAGTCGTTTTATACATGTAGCACGATCAGGGTAAGCTTTGCAGGTGTACATGGTATGTTGTTCTTCACAGAACACATATGGCCTCCAGACGTTAACAGCATCTTGGGAAGTCACCATTTTGGGTGACACATTAACTGTAGGTTTGGAGGGACCCACTGCATATGTGCCCACACTGCCTTGTTTCCACTTTGGGGAGGGGGAAGTTGTTTTAGATTTATTTGGAGTACTGTTTGTACTCTGTTGTTTACTATTAGTGGTAGAAGAAGGTTTATGTGTCGCTTTTCCATCTGTGTTATCTCGTTGTCTTTCTATGATGGAACGCAAACCTTCTGTTATCTCCTTTACTGTCAGAGAAGATTTGCAAACAACTTATCCAGTACATCACTGGGTAATTTGCATTTCATATGGACTTGGATTATCCAGTCCGATTCCTCCAAATTTACTTTATTCTTAAGTGCCTTGAGCAAGGACTCAAGCTCCAATCTAAAGGCTTGGAGTGAGTCAGCTGATCCATCTGGAGGGGTAATATCCAACAGCTTCTGGGTTAGAAGTCTGATAGTCCTTTCTGGCTTAGCATAATTATCCTTAAGGAGCTGTACTGCATTATCGTAACCATCATCAGTAAAGGTCAAATTACAGACCACTTTTAACACTTCATCCTTTAAGACATCTTGCAAATATGTAAATTTTGTTGTCTTTGCTACATTGGCATTAGAATCCACAGAATCGACAAATTTGTTCCAGAAGTTGTCCCAACTCTCGTCATCTGTACCATAGAAAGTTGGGAGACTGAGTGATGCTAATTTGACTTCTGGTTGTGTCAGGTTTTGGGAAGCTGTGGCTGCAATGTTTGTAGTGGCCTTGTGTATGGTTATTAAATTGTCAAAGTGTTGTAACTTTGTATATATTGTATCTTCATAATTTGAGTTTTATTGTACTACAGTGTCCATTGCCTCTTCATTGATGTTAGTAGTAGCAAGTACATCCTGATATTTCAGGATTTGCATTTGTACATGCTGATATTTGGTCTGTGCATTCTTATGATGGCCTTCCAGTTCTACATAATCAACTGGAGTGTAATTACATAAATCATCGCATTTTTTTATCTGTCGGGTTAAGTGGCCCTTCATTCCAGTGAGGGTCATTTTTACATTTTTAGCAGTAGACATAATGGCTGTATTTGCTAGCCGTGTTGCAGATGTACTAGTGCTAAGCCTTGTTGGACTTTGATTTGGACTGTTTCTAGCACTTGAGCTAGAGCTGTTTATCATTTAAAAAATACACTATATAATCATACACACTATAATTTGAGTGGTAACCTTGTGTTATGCTGGATTTACTTCAAGTTAGCTCCTCAATTATCACTCTTGGGTAGTACAGAGACACAGATTAACACTCAAAGGTGAAATGATTATAGTTAAATTATTACTGTAGTTATGGTAATATTATGTAGACAACACAACTCGTGTTGTCATGAGTACTGCATAAAAATATGTGCTTGCTAGGTTGTAATATATGTTCAATTCTAGACAAGTGTAAATTCTTACCCTTACACCAGGTTAGCACAATAAATTAGACTAGGTTGCTGTACAACACCAGCCTAAAATGTCTAATCGAACAGTATGTTTTGTTTAATGGTGTTAAAGGCACAAAGAGCAAACACTTTGAACTGGGAACTCCACAAGGAGGGGTCCTCAGCCCCTTGTTGTTCAACGTTCTGATGCATAAGCTTATTAAAGATCTTCCAACTAATAATGAAGACACTGTCATTTGTTATGCTGATGATATATGTTTACAGGCTGCCTCTGAGCCTAGAATGCAAGTTCGGCTCGATGCTTTTGCTACTAGAGCTGAGGAATGCGGCCTCCTTATCTCTGTACAGAAAACTCATGCCCTCATTCCGTGCGGTATTCCATCTGCCAATTTGTTACGAACCAAAATTCCTAGCCCAAGCACGAAGCCATGAAGTCCACGCCATCTGTGAGTCCGCTCCCGAAAATCCCACAACATGGACAACGCCATCTAGTGATGACGGGAGATGCTGGCAATAAGTGTTGGATGCCTGTCCTAGTCGGCTCGTGACGTAGCCGCTGCTGACCTCTGGTGAGGTGGCGCTTAGACAGTGAATGCCATCTATGGAGCAAAGAGGTGGACGTTTGGGTCTAAGCTAGTAAGTGAAGTTTCCTAGTGGTCCCATGTAGTGTCCCCAGTACTGATGACGTGTCTACTTTCAGAGTCAACCTAGGACGGTTGTGAGGTATGTTGAATCAGTTTACCCAAGGCAGCCAAGGTCTCTTCACCGGTCTGCTTTGTAGAAGCTGTGAGCCACCCCTGGACGAACTCTGCTGAATTTGTGATTGCCTGCCTGAGGAGTGGCAGTAACGGGATTCGCCGTATCCGGGGCTGGCTGGTGGAAGAGACCACCCACTGCGGTGCCAACCGAGGAGAGTGACCAGCGAGTAACACGAGGCTCCTGGCTAGGGCTCGCAACCCTAGTATTAGTCGTGGAGTGGCCTAACAGCGAGACTGACTAGTACCTGCCAGCTACAGGCTGGACTGTGGTTGTAGGCCATCACGACGAGGCACCCAGTGGGATTGTGATTTGGCTGGCCTGTGGCCAGGGTGGATTCATCGTGGGTTCTGGGCCACGAAAGAGGAAACCAGGAAAGGCTACCCAGAGTGAGCATCGCCAAGTGTCCAGTGTCTTCGGAGGAAGACGAAGATGTATATACTGTGTAGGAATAATTCCCTTTTGTGACTTTAATTTACATATTGTGGTGGGAATATATATATATATATATATATATATATATATATATATATATATATATATATATATATATATATATATATATATATATATATATATATATATATGGGAACAAGCCTGAATGGTCCCCAGGACTATATGCGAATGAAAACTCACACCCCAGAAGTGACTCGAACCCATACTCCCAGGAGCAACGCAACTGGTAACTACAGGACGCCTTAATCCACTTGACCATCATGGCCGTCAAAAGGAAGTGATAGCCAAGGCTATTTGAGCCACTTCCCCGACGGCAACTCAGGAAGTGGCTCAAATAGCCTTGGCTATCACTTCCTTTTAACGGCCGTGATGGTCAAGTGGATTATATATATATATATATATATATATATATATATATATATATATATATATATATATATATATATATATATATATATATATATATATATATATATATATATAAGGGTATATAGGAATATATATATATATATACATAAATTAGTATACTTGTGTATTTAATGTACCTCCCCTATTGTTTTAACTTGCGTTATGGAGCTCACCCCTTGAAAGCCTCTACTAACTTGGGGCCGGATACCCAAAAAACTATTACCATCAGAAAAGAACCCGGTTGCGTCCCAGTAGGGCCGTAACATAATTGGCATCCCCAGCGGGATCCGACCCCTTGTCAAGTACGTTTGACAGGGGTGGTGACGTAGTGCAATCCCCTGTGAATAATTCCCCTTTGTAATTATTAGGACGTTATGTCCTGTTCAGTGTTGATCAGTGCAGTATTGGCTATGCGGTGCTCGGGATTAAGTGTAGTATTGGCGAGTGCGGAGCTCGGTGTGATTAAGTGCAGTATTGGCGAGTGCGGTGCTCGGTGTGATTAAGTGCAGTATTGGCGAAGTACAGTGCTCGGTGTGTTAAGTGCTCAAGTGAAGCGGTGTTAAGTGTTCGTGCACCACTTAAGTGACAATGGCGGAGAAAGTTCAGGACTTTCTGAACAAGGAGGACTGTCTTGCCAGATTGAAAAATCTGGGAAAGCAAGAACTTGTGCTAGTGAGTGCCTATCTGGAGATCAAAATACGTGAAAGTGATTCCCGTGTTGAGATCTTGTCAAAGGTTCACAAACATTTGAAGGCCGGGGAGAAGCAGGAAAGCGAGGCACAGAGTACAAAGGAAAGTGAGGTGGTAGTTGCCACTGAAAAGGAAGATAAAGGTAGTGACGGTGAAAGTGATGCAGGTGAACTGAATATAAGTTTTCTAACTGTCAAAATGCGTGCCTTAGAAATAAATCGTGAGATAGAGTGGAAGAAATTAGAAATAGAACGGGAAATGAAAGAGAAGGAAATGGAAATGAAACGTTTGGAATTACAAGAAAAGGAGAAGGAACGGACAAGAAAGGAAAGAAGAGCGAGAAAGAGAAGAAAGAGGAGAAAGAGAAGAACGAGAAAGAGAAGAAAAGGAGAAGGAAAGACAACACGAGTTAGAAGTGCTACGATTAGGTGGTCAGAGGAAAACAACGGAAACAAGTAGTTTCGATCCGGTAAGAAATATAAAGATGGTCCCAAAATTCAACGAAAAGGAAGTTTCGAAGTTCTTCGCCGCCTTCGAGAAGGTTGCTGCCTCTTTGGATTGGCCAAAGGAGAATTGGGCCATCATGATACAGTCCGTCTTGACTGGGAAGGCCCAAATTGCCTACTCCACGTTGTCCCTTGATGACTCCAGTGATTACGACAAGGTGAAGAAGGTAGTGCTCATGGCTTACCAGTTGGTGCCTGAGGCTTATAGGCAGAAGTTCAGGAACCTGAAAAAGACCTCGGAGCACACGTTCACCGAGTTTGCGACCATCAAGGAACGGCTTTTTCAGGAGTGGTGTGCTTCTCGGAAGGTGAAGACAAAAGAAGACCTCGAGCAGCTCATACTGTTAGAGGACTTCAAAGACTGCCTGTCAGGGGATCTGAAGACATACTTAGAGGAACAACAGGTGGAGACCTTAAATGCAGCAGCCACTATGGCTGAAGAATACATCTTGACGCATAGGCCTTCTGCTAGGTATGTCCCAAAGACCTACTCAAGATATTCGGCAAAACATAAACCAGAGGAGAAGACCGCCCCTCGTAGTGCCGCCAAGTCAACCCCAGATAGTCCTAGGAGGTTTAGTCCAAAAAGGGACATAATGTGTTGGACCTGTGGAAAGAAAGGGCACATCGCTGCTAGGTGTCGTAGCAGAGCGGGTAACAATCCACGTAGGGAAGTTATGCTGGTGAATAGTGTAGTACCACCGGTAGCCACCCTAGAGAAGAGGAAAGAGTTGTTCGCCCCATATACTTCACAAAGGTATGTATCAAGTGACCACTCGGGTAAGCCCGTGGTAGTACTCAGAGACAGTGGCGCTGCCCAGTCTCTGATTTTGGAAAAGTCATTACCCGAAGGTGTATCAGCGAATGGGACACAGAAGGTAATCCTAGGTGGTTTTCCTTCCACATTGTACGTTGCCCCTTTGATAAAGGTGCATCTAGAGTCCCAACACTTCAAAGGCGAGTGTAAGTTAGCTGTGGTGGACAGTCTTCCCATAGAAGGAATTGACGTTATTTTGGCCAATGACTTAGCCCTAGGTTTGTTACCTAACCATCCCCTGGTCATGGAAGATCCAGTGTGTGAAGAGACAAGTCCAATTGCGGTAGTGCAAACAAGGTCTCAGGCTCAATTCCAGGTACCATCAGATTTAAATACTTTGTTTGACTCTCCTCCTATCCCACAGGTTACGAGTAGCCATTCACCAGACCCGCCCGTCCCGATGCCAGTTCCTGAATGCTGGACTCGAGCCAGTCTGCTAGAAGAGCAGAGGAAGGACCCTCAAGTACAAAAGTTGGCAAATACCATAGTCTCCTACGAAAGGAGGTGACCTGTACGTATGGTCGAATGAAGTACTGTGTTGCAGGTGTCCACCGAAATGCCACCAGTCAACTGAGGTAGGTAAGCGGATAGTCGTCCCAGCCGTGTTCCAATCTAAGCTGTTAGAAACGGCTCATGCCGATAGATTTGCTGGACATGGTGGGGTTTCGAAAACCTTTCATCGACTAGCTAAGAGTTTCTACTGGCGACACATGAAGAAGGACGTACGTCGCTTCTGCAAAATCTGCCACGCCTGCCAGATGGCAGGGAAAGCAAACCAGCCTGTCCTTAAAGCTCCTTAATGCCCTATCCCATCCATAGGTGAGCTCTTCGAGCACCTCATTCTGGATATGATATAGTTGGCCCGCTTTCGCCTTCTACCTCGGGGGTGCAGTATTTGCTCATTATATTAGATCGGGTTAGTAGGTACCCACAAGCGATCCCCCCTTAAGACCATCACAGCTATGGTCTTGGTGAAACATCTACTCTGGTTCGTCTCGCGATATGGTCTACCTAAGACCATTCAGACGGATCAGGGATCGAATTTTATGTCTCGTTTGTTTGGCCAACAGATCGCCGACCTGGGAATCCAACAGATTACCTCCAGTGCCTACCATCCCGAGTCGCAAGGAGGTTTGGAGCGTTTCCACCAGACGCTGAAGGGGCATGCTTAGGAAGTTTTACTATGACCGTCAGAGTAAGTGGGTTGAAGACCTACCCTACCCTACCTCCTATTTGCGGTAAGATTAGTAACTAATGAATCGCTAGGAATCTCCCCATTCGAAATGATTTATGGCCACTCTGTGAGAGGTCCCTTAGAAGTGGCACGAGACCATTGGCTGGACGAGGAGACCGACGTAGACGTTGTGGACTGGCTATCTACAAATAAAGGCAGGTTGTTCTCTGCTTGGGAGATGGCAAAGAAAACCTTAGAGAATACTCAGAAGACCACCAAGAGCAGGTATGATAAGAGGACCAAACAAAGGGATTTCCTAGTAGGGGATCTAGTCTTGGTATGTACTCCCACAGTGACCGGAAGTTTGAGTGCTAAATTTGTAGGTCCTTACCAGGTCGTGAGAAAGGTTACTAGTCACAATTACCTTCTTAACACTCCAGACCGCAGAAAGAAGGAAACTTTAGTTCATGTTAACATGATTAAAAAATATGAGGGCCAAGATACACTCCCAATAACCATGGTGACAATTAAAGATGAAATTGAGGAGGATGAGAATGTACTAACTAATTCCGAGATTCTGTGCAATTTGCAGGCAAAATTGACGCATGTGAACGGAGGAGATCAACCATCATTGCTGAAAATGATCCGGAGATACAAGACAATCTTCAGAGATGTTCCAGGACTAACATCTGTCCTACAGCATGACGTTGTACTGGAGGAAGGAGTCCGGCCTATAAAGCAACACCCCTACCGACTCAATCCCCTGAAGAAAAAGGTGGTGGAAGATGAGGTGGAGTACATGTTGAAACACCATCTGATAGCCCCAAGCACGAGCCCATGGTCATCCCCGATACTACTAGTGCCCAAACCTGGTAAGAAATACCGTTTCTGTATTGATTATCGCCAGGTGAATAAGGTCACAGTAGCTGATACCTATCCTCTCCCCAGAGTAGAGGAATGTCTCGATGCCATAGGCAAAGCTAGCTACCTGACGAAATTTGACCTATTTAAGGGCTATTGGCAAGTTCCCCTCACGGAGAGGGCCAAACCCATCTCTGCGTTCGTGACTCCCGACGGCCTGTTTGAATGTCAGGTGATGCCGTTTGGGATGAAAAACGCAGCATCCACCTTCCAGAGGCTGATGGGTATTGTGTTGCGTGACGTAGAAAACACCTTGGTCTACATCGATGATGTATTAATATATGATGTTAATTGGCAGGACCATCTACGTCACATAGAGGACTTCTTCGAGGCCATGCTCCAGTCAGGGTTGGTAGTCAACCTGCACAAATCTGAGTTTATCAAAACCTCTGTCATCTTTTTAGGTCATAAGGTATGGATTGCGCCAAAGGCCAGCAAGGTAGAGGCAATAGTCCAGTACCCTACACCAGCCACCAGGAAGGACATCTTGCGTTTCCTTGGTATGGCTGGTTTCTACCGTAAGTTTGTCCCTAACTTTTCATCCATAGCCGCCCCCCTGACAAATCTTTTGAGGATGGGTGTGAAACTGTCATGGGATGAACATTGCCAGGAAGCCTTTGAGAGCCTCAAGGCGATTCTAATCTCTTCTCCAATCCTCAGGTCCCCGAGTTTTGAGGATAGATTTATCCTAACAGTCGACGCTTCCGACTATGGCCTGGGGTCTGTATTATCTCAGACGGATGAAAAAGGGGTGGAACATCCTGTAGCCTACCATTCTAAGAAGTTTACCCCCAGTCAGCTAAACTATTCCGTCATAGAGAAAGAGACGTTGGCTTTGATCAGTTCAGTCCAACACTTTGAAGTGTATCTAACTAGTAATAGTCATCCTATCCTAGTACGAACTGACCACAACCCTCTAAAGTTTCTCGCCCAGTTTAAACAGAAGAATCTTCGACTCACCAGATGGAGTCTACATCTGCAACAATATCCCCTCCAGATTGAGCACATCAAAGGAGTGGATAATGTTGTAGCCGATGCATTGTTACACATCTAAACAACTGATTAATTTGGTTTGTTTCCTTTATTGATTTTAGAAACCCAAACCAAATTCTTTTGGTGGGGAGGTGTTACGAACCAAAATTTCTCGCCGAGCACGAAGCCGTGAAGTCCACGCCATCTGTGAGTCTGCTCCCGAAAATCCCACAACATGGACAACGCCATCTAGTGATGACGGGAGATGCCGGCAATAAGTGCTGGATGCCTGTCCTAGTCGGCTCGTGACGTAGCCGCTGCTGACCTCTGGTGAGGTGGCGCTTAGACAGTGAACGCTATCTATGGAGCGAAGAGGTGGACGTTTGTGTTTAAGCTAGTAAGTGAAGTTTCCTAGTGGTCCAATGTAGTGTCCCCAGTACTGATGACGTGTCTACTTTCAGAGTCAACCTAGGACGGTTGTGAGGTACGTTGAATCAGTCTACCCAAGGCAGCCAAGGTCTCTTCACCAGTCTGCTTTGTAGAAGCTGTGAGCCACCCCCGGACGAACTCTGCTGAGTGTGTGATTGCCTGCCTGAGGAGTGGCAGTAACGGGATTCGCCGTATCCGGGGCTGGCTGGTGGAAGAGACCACCCACTGCGGTGCCGACCGAGGAGAGTGACCAGCGAGTCACACGAGGCTCCTGGCTAGAGCTGGCAACCCTAGTATTAGTCGTGGAGTGGCCCAAAAGCGAGGCTGACTAGTACATGCCAGCTACAGGCTGGACTGTGGTTGTAGGCCATCACGACGAGGCACTCAATGGGATTGTGATTTGGCTGGCCTGTGGCCAGGGTGGATTCATCATGGGTTCTGGGCCATGGAAGAGGAAACCAGGAAAGGCTACCCAGAGTGAGCATTGCCGAGTGTCCAGTGTCTTCGGAGGAAGACGAAGATGTATATACTGTGTAGGAATAAGTCCCTTTTGTGACTTTAATTTACACATGGTGGTGGGAATATATTTATATATATAAAGGAATATATATAAAGGAATATATATATATATAAAAACAATTAATTCACGAAAACTTGGCTTATTAGGCAAATCGGGCCTTGCATAGTAGGCTGAGAAGTGCGTTCTGGCTACTAGGTACGACATATATATATATATATATATATATATATATATATATATATATATATATATATATATATATGTATATATGTATATATATATATATATTTTTAAATATGACCGAAAAAGTAAGATTAATAATTCTAACACGAATTTTATCAATCTTTCGTACATTACGCTTCACTGTTGGAGGTAAATCAAAAATCAATTCTCCAAAATTCATTTTTATTTCTAGTCTGACGCGACACGGGCGCGTTTCGTAAAACTTATTACATTTTCAAAGACTTTAGTTCACAAATACACAACTGAATAGAACTTACGTATCTCCGATTTTATATCTACATTTGAGTGAGGTGGAAGGGGTGATGTGGCATTAACACAAGACAGAACGAAATGTGGTATTAATAGGGTATTAATTTCATCAACACAAGACAGAACAAGAGTATTAATAGGGTATTAATTTCATCAACACAAGACAGAACACGAAACAATGGATATTGAATAGAAGTGTTTGTAGAAAGCCTATTGGTCCATATTTCTTGATGCTTCTATATTGGAGCGGAGTCTTGAGGTGGGTAGAATATAGTTGTGCAATAATTGGCTGTTGATTTCTTGATGTGTAGTGCCTCGCAAACGTCAAGCCGCCTGCTATCGCTGTATCTATCGATGATTTCTGTGTTGTTTACTAGGATGTTTACTAGAAATCCTAGTAAACAACACAGAAATCATCGATAGATACAGCGATAGCAGGCGGCGTGACGTTTGCGAGGCACTACACATCAAGAAGTCAACACCAGCAATCAACAGCCAATTATTGCACAACTATATTCTACCCACCTCAAGACTCCGCTCCAATATAGAAGCATCAAGAAATATGGACCAATAGGCTTTCTACAAACACTTCTATTCAATATCCATTGTTTCGTGTTCTGTCTTGTGTTGATGAAATTAATACCCTTGTTCTGTCTTGTGTTGATATATATAATATATATATATATATATATATATATATATATATATATATATATATATATATATATATATATATATATATATATATATATATATATTAATATTAGTATATTTTGGTAGCAGTCTTTCCTGTAGACATATATTATTAAATATGACCGAAAAAGTAAGATTAATAATTCTAACACGAATTTTCTCAATCTTTCGTACATTACGCTTCACTGTTGGAGGTAAATAAAAAATCAATTCTCCAAAATTCATTTTTATTTCTAGTCTGACGCGACACGGGCGCGTTTCGTAAAACTTATTACATTTTCAAAGACTTTAGTTCACAAATACACAACTGAATAGAACTTACGTATCTCCGATTTTATATCTACATTTGAGTGAGGTGGAAGGGGTGATGTGGCAAATTATTGCCACAGCCAATTATTGCACAACTATATTCTACCCACCTCAAGACTCCGCTCCAATATAGAAGCATCAAGAAATATGGACCAATAGGCTTTCTACAAACACTTCTATTCAATACCCATTGTTTGTGTTCTGTCTTGTGTTGATACTTTTAATACCCTATTAATATCCCCTCTTGTTCTGTCTTGTGTTAATGCCACATCACCCCTCCCACCTCACTTATATGTAGATATAAAATCGGAGATACGTAAGTTCTAATCAGTTGTGTATTAACTACAGTTGTTAAGCGTTCTGTTTTGTGTCTGGAGAGTTTCTCATGAGTAGGCTGGCCGTTTTTCTGGTTTTATAGTAAATCGTCAGTTGTATCCTCTGATTTTTGTCTGTAGGGATAACGTTTCTATTAACAATATCTTTCAGGACCCTTTCCTCCGTTTTATGAGCTGTGGAAAAGAAGTTCCTGTAAAATAGTCTAATAGGGGGTATAGGTGTTGTGTTAGTTGTCTCTTCAGAGGTTGCATGGCTTTTCACTTTCCTTCTTATGATGTCTATAAGATTATCGCTCGAGTATATATCGCTCGAGTTGAGTTGTGTATATATAATAATTTACTTATGATCATTACACCTTTGAGTGATTAATTAGTGTCTATACCATCCTAGGGTGATAATTGAGAAGCTAACCTAAAGGTACTTCCAGTGACACTGGTTTATCACTCAAATCATTAGTGTGTATGATTATATATATATATATATATATATATATATATATATATATATATATATATATATATATATATATATATATATATATATATGTCGTACCTAGTAGCCAGAACGCACTTCTCAGCCTACTATGCAAGGCCCGATTTGCCTAATAAGCCAAGTTTTCATGAATTAATTGTTTTTCGACTACCTAACCAACCTAACCTAACCTAACTTTTTCGGCTACCTAACCTAACCTAACGTATAGAGATAGGTTAGGTTAGGTTAGGTAGGGTTGGTTAGGTTCGGTCATATATCTACGTTAATTTTACCTCCAATGAAAAAATATTGACCTCATACATAATGAAATGGGTAGCTTTAACAATTTCATAAGAAAAAAATTAGAGAAAATATATTAATTCAGGAAAACTTGGCTTATTAGGCAAATCGGGCCTTATTAGGCAACGCAACCAGTTGCGTTGCTTCTGGGAGTATGGGTTCGAGTCACTTCTGGGGTGTGAGTTTTCATTCGCATATAGTCCTGGGGACCATTCAGGCTTGTTCGCATTTGTGTTCCTCACGTGTGCCCCAAAGAATGAGGTGATTTGGTGAAATGCTATGCCCAAGATTACCATCCGAGTTGCCGTCGGGGAAGTGGCTCAAATAGCCTCGGCTATCACTTCCTTTTGACGGCCGTGATGGTCAAGCGGATTAAGGCGCCCTGTAGTTACCAGTTGCGTTGCTTCTGGGAGTATGGGTTCGAGTCACTTCTGGGGTGTGAGTTTTCATTCGCATATAGTCCTGGGGACCATTCAGGCTTGTTCGCATATATATATATATATATATATATATATATATATATATATATATATATATATATATATATATATATATATATATATATGTCGTACCTAGTAGCCAGAATGCACTTCTCAGCCTACTATGCAAGGCTTAATTTGCCTAATAAGCCAAGTTTTCATGAATCAATTGTTTTTCGACTACCTAACCTACCTAACCTAACCTAACCTAACTTTTTCGGCTACCTAACCTAACCTAACCTATAAAGATAGGTTAGGTTAGGTTAGGTAGGGTTGGTTAGGTTCGGTCATATATCTACGTTAATTTTAACTCCAATAAAAAAAATTGACCTCATACATAATGAAATCGGTAGCTTTATCATTTCATTAGAAAAAAATTTGAGAAAATATATTAATTCAGGAAAACTTGGCTTATTAGGCAAATCGGGCCTTGCATATTAGGCTGAGAAGTGCGTTCTGGCTACTAGGTACGACATATATATATATATATATATATATATATATATATATATATATATATATATATATAATATATATATATATATATATATATATATATATATATATATATATATATATATATATATAAGATGCACAACTTGCCTAAACACACAAGTGAAGTTATACAACTTTAGAACACTTTCCCACCAGGAGACTCGAACCCTAGCCAGCACAGAAGCCTTCCAGCAACTGGCATAACAGCTGTTATGCCAGTTGCTGGAAGGCTTCTGTGCTGGCTAAGGTTCGAGTCTCCTGGTGGGGAAGTGTTCTAAAGTTGTATAACTTCACTTGTGTGTTTAGGCAAGTTGTGCATCAAGCATAGAGACAGAGTTCTCCCATATTAACAGGGACTTGATGAAAAACGTAAGTGACCCCTCACTTGCTCTAGTTGCCCTTGGGAGGTGTTAATCTTTGGGGTGTTTAAATGCCCCAAAATTACCATCTCTTTTAAGGGTCTGAGCGTGGTGCAGTGGGTTAAAGGCGTACCTGTTATGATCGTTGCTGGAAGGCTTCTGTGCTGGCTAGGATTCGAGTCTCCTGGTGGGAAAGTGTTCTAAAGTTATATATATATTTATATATATATATATATATATATATATATATATATATATATATATATATATATATATATATATATATATATTAGTATATTTTGGTAGCAGTCTTTCCTGTAGACATATATTATTAAATATGACCGAAAAAGTAAGATTAATAATTCTAACACGAATTTTCTCAATCTTTCGTACATTTCTTTTCACTGTTGGAAGATTAAAGTATTCAGTGAGAATCCACAAGATCTTCTCTGAACACTATTTATTTCTTCTTCGATGATGTGGGTCCCTTTAATTAAACCAGTGGTGGTACCCCTAAAAAAATATATATATATATATATATATATATATATATATATATATATATATATATATATATATATATATATATATATATATATATATATATAATGTGTATTAATTTTAAGTGCTAACCTGTAGAAGAGGTAGGATTATAGCCTAGTGATAGCAAAATTTTACCCTAGGCTACGATCAGTACTTGCTCACAATTTATGAACCAGTGGTGTCCAATTTGCAAGTCATCATCACTAATCCACAGAAAGCAAAACGTGCTTTAACAGCACGTAGACGTCAACTGACAAGAGATCTCGACCAATATGAACAATTGTTATATGAGCCTGTTATTAATTATCATCAGTTGTAAATACCACTATTACATATTCAAACCCAATTGCATCTATTGAAAGCAAATAGGAAATCTTATCAAAATCAGGTTCACGACGACGACGACATAATAGTTGCAGATGTGAAACAATTCCTGTGTGACCTAGCACAATATGAAGAAGAAACTCAAGCCAAGTTGGAACATTTACACAGGATTATTGAATCAGAACAAATAGCAAGTACATCAAATAAAGTAGATAATATTATGGATGATCTGGATCTTTTTTGAGAATAAATGTCAAGCCAGATTAGATCCTTTAATCAACGAGGATAAAGCCTCACCCACTACAGCTTCACCCAATATTATACCACCAGAAATTAAACAGTTCTCAGACAATTTATCCACAGTCTCTGTGGATTCTGAAAACCCAATACCTGAGGCCACTAAGTTAACATGCCTCCAAACTGAAATTAAAGGTGAAGCTGAACCAGAAGTAGAAAATTTAAATGAAGAATAGCTACAGCACTAATTTCCCAGTCCAGCTTACTAGGGATAATGCTGGCAATGAGAAAACTGTCATACATCTAGTACTACAATTGCTGGACTTACCTCAACCTGACGAGACTGCTGACTCATTACTATCCTTCAGCATGAAGTTTGAGTCACTACTAAGAACATTCAGTCTTAAACTTGATATAACCACTAGTGAATGGATGACCAAAGTAATCCGTCAACGAAAATTCTCCAGCGATATACTAGATGAATTATACACACGTCAATATAGCACCATCCTGACAGTGCAGGACATCACTGAAGGTTTGCGTTCCATCATAGACAAACGATATGCAAATGAGGAAGTTAAAACCCTCATGCAAGCCTTCAGAAATAGAAAATAAGAGTCAATTATAGAGTAAAATAACTACCCCAAATAAACATCAACCAATTACTCTCACATCAAGTTAGAGAAAATCTGGTAATGCAGCAGAATCCTCCAAGCCTACTGTTACTAGTTCACCCAAACCGGTAACTTCCAAGCGTGCAGTAGGCTGGGGGACATGTATGTTCTGCAAAAAGAAACATTCAACATACCGTTGTGCTAATTATCCAGACAGCCACACTCGTACTAAGCGACTACAGCAATTAGGGAGATGTTCAAGGTGTCTCAAGTCACACAACATAGACTATTGTGATACCCAATTCAACACCTGCAACAAGTGTAGAAGAGGTAAGCACCATGCAGCACTGTGCAAACATACGAAATTAACGCATTCAAGACCCAAGGTGGAAGATAACATTCTCACCACAGTACAGTTTTGCAAAGTGCGACAGAAAATCAGTGTCCAAGCGGTAGAGTCCAAAAGTTATGCGACTTTGTCTACTGCACAAATTACCATCCAGAATAAGAGGGCCAAGGTCCATACCCGTGGGTTGTTTGACCAAGGGTCCCAGAGAACATATGTCACTAAAAGGTTGGCAGATGAACTACAATTAAGGCCTGTAGCCCAGACGACAATCAACATCTCAGGGTTTCTAACAGATACAGGACCTAAAGTCTACCAGGTGGTACAACCATCAGTACGTTTAGGCAGGTACGTCTGTCAAGTACAAGCCATTGTGGTGGACAAAATACCAGCAGACCTACAAGTACAAGGTCTGAGAGCAACAGCCAAATTCCTGAGAAATAGAGGAATAAAACTGGCAGATAATATTAAGTCTGATCACCTCACCGACTTCGGTCTCCTTGAAGGTACTGACTACTACCATCGGTAGCCCTACTAAATATCAGGGCATAACCATGCTAAATTCTGCAGAAGGCAAATTACTCTCAGGCTCAGCATTAAGCCTGAGGAGACCTATGCCTGCAGATAAACAATACCAGTAGAAATCTAAATTTGTCAGCTGATTATATTTCTCCAGTAGCATTATACTAAGGAGATTACAGCTGACTATAGCAACAGAGATTGATGTTAATATCATCATTTAAAGCTGAAGATGAGTTCATGAGGCCTCAGTGGCAAATCAGTGAACAGTAGCCTAAACAGGTACAAGTCACTGCGACCAATGTCATTGAACCCACTGCAGTCTCAGAACCATACTTGACTTTAATGATGGTGAATTAACTAAATTAAACCCCAATAAATCTGACGACTGATTTTGATACATTTATTATTTAATAAAAAATCATTGGTAACCCGATTTCCCAGGTCTTCAAACTTCCATTTCCGCTTTATTAGGAGTGCCACTCCCCCTTCCTGACTCTGTGTACTCTCTTTTCTTATCACTTGGTAGCCTTCTGGAAAGATTGCATCCGAGATCATGTCATTTATTTTAGTTTTCACTATTGCAACTATGTCAGGATCTGCCTCACTCACTCTTTCTTTTATCTCTTCTGCTTTATTAGATACCCCATCAGCATTGGTGTACCAAACCATGAGATTCTTCATGGAAACTCTGGTACCAGAGTTCGCCCTTTTTCTGGGGGTCTGGGGGGGGGGAGGGATCTGGAGGGTGAATGGGGGCTGGGGGATCCGGGAGGTGTCTTGGGGGATCCGGAGGATGTCTTTGGGGATCCGGAGGATGTCTTGGGGGATCCAGGGGGGTGAATGGGGTCTGGAGGGGTGCTTGGGGAGCGAATGGGGGCTGGACATCTAGGAAGGTAGGTAGGAAGGTCTGGGGTAGGGCCTGGGTAGGTAGGTCTGGAGTAGGAAGGGCATACTGGGTCTGAAGGATTAGGGAGGGTTTAGAGACATAGAGGGGTTGAGAGGTAGCGTATTGTTGAAAGTCAGATAAAGGTTGAGAGGTTGGGGGGGAGAAGGATAGAGGGGGTGGGGCGGATGGAACATGGATAGTGAGAGAGGGAGGGAGGTTGTATTAGTCAGGGGGAACTTAGGGGTAGGTGTGGGCATTGGGGCAGAAGGGGAGAAGAGGGAAATGGAGGAGGAGGTGGGGGGGGGTGTCCCACCGTCCCCCACGGGGGGTCCATGTGACCCCCTCGCAAGGGTAGGGGGTGAAATGGAAGGAGAGGGGGGGATGAGGAGGGGTGAGGGCTGGGAGAGTTTTGGGGGTTGAGGAAATGAGGGGGGTCCTAGGAAGGTGGGATGAAGCAGATGGATTTGAATGCAATGGGGTCAGAGGGGTCAGGGGAGGTGTTGGGAAGATAAGCAGGAGCAGGGAGGGCTGATTTGGGGAGGGAGTGGCCTGGTTAGCTGTGTGTGTACTCACCTAATTGTGCATGCGGGGGTTGAGCTCTGGCTCTTTGGTCCCGCCTGTCAACCGTCAGTGTGTGTGTGTGTGTGTGTGTGTGTGTGTACTCACCTAATTGTGCTTGCGGGGGTTGAGTTCTGGCTCTTTGGTTCTGCATCTCAACGGTCATATGTGTGCGTGTACTCACCTAATTGTACTCACCTATTTGTGCTTGCGGGGGGTTGAGCTCTGGCTCTTTGGTCCCGCCTCTCAACCGTCAATCAACAGGTGTACAGGTTCCTGAGCCTATTGGGCTCTATCAGATCTACACTTGAAACTGTGTATGGAGTCAGCCTCCACCACATCACTTCCTAATACATTCCATTTGTCAACCACTCTGACACTAAAAAAGTTCTTTCTAATATCTCTGTGGCTCATTTGGGCACTCAGTTTCCACCTGTGTCCCCTAGTGCATGTGCCCCTTGTGTTAAATAGCCTGTCTTTATCTACCCTATCAATTCCCTTGATAATCTTGAAAGTGGTGATCATGTCCCCCCTAACTCTTCTGTCTTCCAGCGAAGTGAGGTTTAATTCCCGTAGCCTCTCCTCGTAGCTCATACCTCTCAGCTCGGGTACTAGTCTGGTGGCAAACCTTTGAACCTTTTCCAGTTTGGTCTTATCCTTCACTAAATATGGACTCCATGCTGGGGCTGCATACTCCAGGATTGGCCTGACATATGTGGTATACAAAGTTCTGAATGATTCCTTACACAAGTTTCTGAATGCCGTTCTTATGTTGGCCAGCCTGGCATATGCCTCTGATGTTATTCTCTTGATATGGGTTGCAGGGGACAGGTCTGGCGTGATGTCAACCCCCATGTCATTTTCTCTCTCTTACTCATGAAGAATTTCTTCTCCCAGATGATACCTAGTATCTGGCCTCCTGCTCCCTATGCCTACCTTCATTACATTACAATTGCTTGGGTTAAACTCTAGTAACCATTTGTTCGACAATTCTTCAGTTTGTCTAGGTCTTCTTGAAGTCTCAAGCAGTCCTCATCTGTCTTAATCCTTCTCATAATTTTGGCATCGTCAGCAAACATTGAGAGAAATGAATCTATACCCTCCGGGAGATCATTTACATATATCACAAACAAGATAGGACCGAGTACGGAGCCCTGTGGGACTCCACTGGTGACTTCACGCCAATCCGAGGTCTCACCCCTCACCGTAACTCTCTGCTTCATATTGCTTAGGTACTCCCTTATCCACTGGAGCACCTTACCAGCTACACCTGCCTGTCTCTCCAGCTTATATATCAGCCTCTTATGCGGTACTGTGTCAAACGCTTTCCGACAATCCAAGAAAATACAGTCCGCCCATCCTTCTCTTTCTTGCTTAATCTTTATCACCTGATCGTAGAATTCTATTAAGCCAGTCAGGCAAGATTTACCCTCCCTGAATCCATGTCGTCGATTTGTCACGAAATCTTTTCTCTCCAGATGTGTTACTAGGTTTTGTCTCACGATCTTCTCCATCACCTTGCATGGTATATAAGTCAAGGACACTGGCCTGTAGTTCAGTGCCTCTTGCCTGTCGCCCTTTTTGTATATTGGGACCACGTTCGCCGTCTTCCATATTTCTGGTAGGTCTCCCGTCTCCAGTGACCTACTATACACTATGGAGAGTGGCAAGCAAAGTGCCTCTGCACACTCTTTCAGTACCCGTGGCGAGATCCCGTCTGGACCAACAGCCTTTCTAACATCCAGGTCCAGCAGGTGTCTCTTGACCTCCTCTCTCGTAATTTCAAACTCTTCCAAGGCCGCCTGGTTTACTTCCCTTTCTCCTAGCACAGTGACCTCACCTTGTTCTGTTGTGAAGACCTCTTGGAACCTCTTGTTGAGTTCTTCACACACCTCTTTGTCATTCTCTGTATACCTGTCCTCGCCTGTTCTAAGTTTCACTACCTGTTCTTTCACTGTTGTTTTCCTTCTGATGTGACTGTGGAGTAGCATTGGTTCGGTCTTGGCTTTGTTTGCTATATCATTTTCATAACTTTTCTCTGCTTCTCTTCTCACCCTGACATACTCATTCCTGGTTCTCTGGTATCTCTCTCTGCTTTCTGGTGTTCTGTTATTCCGGAAGTTCCTCCACACCCTTTTGTTCAGTTTCTTTGCTTCCATACATGCCCTATTATACCATGGATTCTTCTTTTGCTTCTCGGATTTTTCCTTTTGGGCAGGGATGTATCTGCTTACTGCCTCCTGACACTTTTGGGTGATATAGTCCATCATATCTTGTACAGACTTAGCTCTGAGGTCTGTGTCCCAAGGTGTTTTCCTAAGGAAGCTTCTCATCTCCTCATAATTTCCCTTTCGGTATGCCAGCCTTTTGTTTCCTAGTTCTTTTTCGGGGGAGATAATTCCTAGCTCTATCAGGTACTCAAAGTTTAATACACTGTAGTCACTCATTCCCAAGGGAGCTTCCATCTTAACTTCCCTTATATCCCACTCATTTAGGGTAAATTTCAGATCGAGCATTGCTGGTTCATCTTCTCCTCTCATTCTTGTTGGTTCCTTGATGTACTGGCTTAGAAAGTATCTTGCTGCCACGTCCAGCAGCTTTGCTCTCCATGTTTCTGGTCCCGCCTCTCAACGGTCATATGTGTACTCATCTAACTGTACTCACCTAATTGTGCTTGCGGGGTTGAGCTCTGGCTCTTTGGTCCCGCCTCTCAACCGTCAATCAACTGGTGTACAGATTCCTGAGCCTACTGGGCTCTATCATATCTACATTTGAAACTGTGTATGGAGTCAGCCTCCACCACATCACTTCCTAGTGCATTCCATTTACTAACTACTCTGACACTGAAAAAGTTCTTTCTAACGTCTCTGTGGCTCATTTGGGTACTCAGCTTCCACCTGTGTCCCCTTGTTCGCGTCCCTCCAGTGTTGAATAGTTTATCCTTGTTTACCCGGTCGATTCCCCTGAGGATTTTGTAGGTTGTGATCATGTCCCCCCTTACTCTTCTGTCTTCCAGTGTCGTAAGGTGCATTTCCCGCAGCCTTTCCTCATAACTCATGCCTCTTAGTTCTGGGACTAGTCTAGTAGCATACCTTTGGACTTTTTCCAGCTTCGTCTTGTGCTTGACAAGGTACGGGCTCCATGCTGGGGCCGCATACTCCAGGATTGGTCTTACATATGTTGTGTACAAAATTCTGAATGATTCCTTACACAGGTTCCTGAACGCCGTTTTGATGTTAGCCAGCCTCGCATATGCCGCAGACGTTATTCTCTTTATGTGGGCTTCAGGAGACAGGTTTGGTGTGATATCAACTCCTAGATCTTTCTCTCTGTCTGTTTCATTAAGTACTTCATCTCCTATTCTGTATCCTGTGTCTGGCCTCCTGTTTCCACTGCCTAGATTCATTACTTTGCATTTACTCGGGTTGAACTTCAACAGCCATTTGTTGGACAATTCAATCATTCTATCTAGGTCATCTTGTAGCCTCCTACTATCATCCTCTGTTTCAATCCTCCTCATAATTTTTGCATCGTCGGCAAACATTGAGCGGAACGAATCTATACCCTCTGGGAGATCATTTACATATACCAGGAACAGTATAGGTCCAAGGACTGACCCCTGTGGGACTCCACTTGTAACGTCTCGCCAATCTGAGACCTCACCCCTCACACAGACTCGTTGTCTCCTGTTGCTTAGGTACTCCTCTATCCACCGGAGTACCTTCCCTTTCACTCCAGCCTGCGTCTCCAACTTTCGCACTAGCCTCTTGTGTGGCACTGTATCAAAGGCTTTCTGACAATCCAAAAATATGCAGTCTGCCCACCCTTCTCTTTCTTGCCTTATTTTTGTTGCCTGGTCGTAGAATTCAAGTAACCCTGTGAGGCAGGACCTGCCATCCCTGAAACCATGTTGATGCTGTGTTACAAAGTTCCTTCGCTCCAGATGCTCCACTAGTTTTTTTCGCACAATCTTCTCCATCAGCTTGCATGGTATGCAGGTTAGGGACACAGGCCTGTAGTTCAGTGCCTCCTGTCTATCCCCTTTCCTTTATATCGGGACTACGTTAGCTGCTTTCCAAATATCTGGCAGTTCCCCTGTTGCCAGTGATTTGTTATACACTATGGAGAGTGGTAGGCACAGTTCTCCTGCTCCTTCCTTTAGAACCCAAGGGGGAGATTCCATCTTGGCCTATAGCCTTTGTCACATCCAACTCTATTAAACACTTCCTCACTTCCCCGCTGGTAATCTCAAACTCTTCCAGTGGTTCCTGGTTAGCTATTCCCACACTTACCTCTGGATTTTCTCCTTGCTCTAAGGTGAAGACCTCCTGGAATTTCTTATTCAATTCCTCACACACTTCCTTGTCATTTGTAGTGAATCCTTCCGCCCCTATCCTTAATTTCATAACCTGATCCTTTACTGTTGTTTTTCTCCTGATGTGGCTATGCAACAATTTAGGCCGAGTCTTTGCCTTGCTTGCGATGTCATTTTCGTATTGTCTTTCTGCCTCTCTTCTCATCCTGACATATTCATTCTGGTATCTTTCTCTGCTCTCCAGTGTCCTGTCATTCCTATATTTTCTCCATGCCCTTTTACTTTGCTGCTTAGCTAGCCCACATCTCTGATTAAAAAATGGGTTTCTCATTTTCATTTCTGTTTCCTTTTTGGACTGGGACAAACTTGTTTGCTGCGTCCTTGCACTTCTGTGTGATGTAATCCATCATATCTTGGGCCGTCTTTCCCCTGAGCTCTGTTTCCCATGCTATATCTGTTAGGAATTTTCTTATCCCCTCATAGTTTCCCTTTCGGTATGCTAACCTTTTGGTTTCGGTATCCCTCCTCGAGTTCAATAACCCTTCTTCAATCAAGTACTCAAACACCAGTACACTGTGGTCGCTACATGTGGAGTAGGGGGGAAGAGTGAGAGGGAGAGGGTTGGGGGGGAGAGTGAGAGGGGAAGGGTGGGGGGGGGGGTGAGAGAGGGAGGGTTGGGGAAGCATGGGGGAGAAGAGGCTGTGGGGGATAGGGGAGATGGGAGGGCTTGGGGGGGGGAGAAAAGGGTGGAGGGCTTGGGGGGTGTGGGGGAAAAAGGAGGGTTAAGGTGGGTGAGGAAGAGGGGAGGTTTTAGGGGAGTGGGGGAGAGGGGAAGACTTAGGTGGGGTGGGGGAGAGTGAGGGGCTTAGGGGGGCGGGGGAGAAGGGAGGGCTTGGGGGTGGGAGAGACGGGAAGGCATGTGGAAGAGGGGAGGGCTTGAGGGATGTGGGAAAAGGGAGGTCCTGGGGAGAGGGGTGATTGGGAGGAGGGGGGTGAGTGGGAGGAGGGGGGTGGGTGGGGGGAGGGTGCCCTAGGTGGGTACTTAGTGGGGGGCTGACAGGGGATGGGGCAGGTTGGGTGTCTGTTGGGTAGAATGTGGGGGTGGTGCCCCAATCCCTGTGGCTGTTGCACAGTTTGAGGAGGGTTCCCCATTCCCCACTGAGATTGTAAGGATCGGGGTTGTGGCTCCCCGATTCCTTTCGCTCTTCCTGCGCTTCTTCCTTGCGTCTGCTGCCTGCTTTCTCTCTTCCCTTGTCATATCCATCTGCAGGAATACTCTTTTGAACTTCTCTACATCTGCTAGACAGCTCTTCCTTTCTAACAGTTCCTCTTTCGCGATTTCGCTCATGAATACCACCTTTATCATTCGGTCTCTGTCCTTGTTGTACTTTCCAAGCCTGAAAACCTTTTCAACATTTTGTTCAGCTCCCTCCATCCTTTCCTCTTTTAGGATCTCTTTAACCATGTTTTTGTCCTTGTCTCTCCGCTCCTTTGGTCTGGTCCCTGTTTGCTCTTTAATGCCTGCTACTACTACTGTTCTTTTTCTCTCTATCAGCCGGCTAGTACATCTAGCTGCTTCCTGAGAGGAGGCCACTTCCATGGCAACTTCCTTAACTGCAGACCTAGCTTCAGGGCTCTTTTTAAGCATTTCAGCAAATGAGATCTGGATTGTGGTGGTCCCCTCCACAGAAGCATTCCCATCTCCCTGGGGTACGGTTTGTGCCTGGTATTTTGGAAGAGTCTCCTTTAGGCATCTTATCTCCTCCTTTGCTGCCCTTAGATCATCTTGCAGGTTGGCTACTGTCTCCCCCATTACCCTCAGTCCTTCACTGAATTCATTTCGCATTTGCTGGAGTACTTCCTTCATCCAGTCTTCCTGTTCCACCACATCCTCTGTGTTTGTTCCAGTTGCGAATGTCCCCTGCGTTTGCCAACCAGAGTTCGTCTCCCTTCCATGATTTCCCTATGAGTGTGTGTGTGTGATAGAGAGACAGAGAGAGAGAGAGAGAGAGAGAGAGAGAGAGAGAGAGAGAGAGAGAGAGAGAGAGAGAGAGAGAGAGAGAGAGAGAGAGAGGGGGGAGGGGAGAGAGAGAGAGGGGGGGAGGGAAAGAGAGGGGGAGGGAGAGAGAGGGGGGGAGAGAGAGAGGGGGAAGAGAGAGAGAGGGGAGGGAGAGAGAGAGAGGGGAGGGAGAGAGACAGAGGGGAAGGAGAGAGAGGTGTGTGTGTGTGTGTGTGTGTGTGTGTGTGTGTGTGTGTGTGTGTGTGTGTGTGTGTGTGTGTGTGTGTGTGTGTGTGTGTGTGTGTGTGTGTGTGTGTGTGTGTGTGTGTGTGTGTGTGTGTGTGTACTTACCTAATTGTGCTTGCGGGGGTTGAGCTTTGGCTCTTTGGTCCCGCCTCTTAACTGTCAATCATCTAGTGTACAGATGCCTGAACCTACTGGGCTCTATCATACCTACATTTGAAACTGTGTATGGAGTCAGCCTCCACCACATCACTTCCTAAGTTTCTAAGGGTACTAAGTTTCCACCTGTGTCCCCTTGTTCGTGTCCTACCCGTGCTGAAGAGTTTGTCTTTGTCCACCCTGTCTATTTCCCTCAGAATTTTGTAGGTGGTTATCATGTCTCCTCTTACTCTTCTGTTTTCCAGGGATGTGAGGTTCGGCTCCTTTAGTCTTTCCTCGAAGCTCATTACTCTCAGTTCCGGGACGAGTCTGGTGGCATACTGCTGAATCTTCTCTAACATTGTCTTGTGTTTAACTAGGTATGGACTCTAGGTTGGAGCTGCATACTCCAGGATTGGTCTTACATAAGTGTTATACAGGGTTCTGAAAGATTCCTTACACAAGTTTCTAAAGGCAGTTTTTATGTTAGCCAGTCTAGCATATGCCGCTGATGATATTCTTTTGATGTGGGCCTCTGGGGACAGGTTCGGTGTGATATCAACCCCCAAATCTTTCTATTTGACTCTTGCAGGATTTCACCTCCCAGATGATACCTTGTGTTCAGCCTCCTGCTCCCTTCGCCTAATTTCATCACCTTACACTTTCCTGAGTTGAACTTTAGCAGCCATTTTCTAGACCATTCCTCCAGTTTATCCAGGTCATCCTGTAGTCTCGGTCTGTGTGTGTGTGTGTATATGTGTGTGTGTGTGTATATGTGTGTGTGTGTGAGTGTTTATGGTGAAAGGGCGTGGTAAGATGGGGGGGTTAGCTGGTGGCAGAAGGGAGAAAGTGAGGGAGAGGTATAATGTGAGGGAGAGGGAGGGAGTGAGGGAGAGCGAGGGAGTGAGGAGAGAGAGAGCGAGAGGATGAGGACTGGCATGAGGGTGGGAAAGAAAGAGAGGGAGGGAGAGACTCTTATGTTCTGTGTTCTTATGTTCTATGTCCTGAAACATAAGAAGAACATCTGTAGCAACCCTGTTACAGAACCAGTATTAACCCAGATTTTTCCTAAATCTAAATTTATGTATTTCATATCAATATTTTCATGTTCTGTCTTGTGTTGATACTTTGAATACCCTATCCCCTTTGTTGTACATTCATCTATTTGTATACCTTTATCATGCCACTCGAAATTCTTCGCCTTTTTAAAGAATGTAATTTGAGATTCATCAATCTTTCTTCATATAACAGGTTTCTAATTTGAGGGATTAATCTTCTCATCCTATGCTGGACGCATTCTAGGGAATTTATAATTTATATCCATTCTATGGTATGGCGACCAAAACTGAACTGCATAATCTAAATGGGACCTAATAGGAGTAAGATATAGCTGAAGAACAACACTAGGTGTCTTGTTAATAACGCTTCGAAAAATAAATCCCCGAGTCCTATTTTCCATATTACAAAAATGTATGCATTGATTTTTTGGTTTTAAATTCTTACTTATCATAACTCCCAGATCCCTTTCGCAATCAGACTTCGCAATCTCAACACCATCTAGCTAATATCTTTTAACTATATCGTCATTACCTAGCCTCAAAACCTTACAATTGTCACCATTAAACTGCATCTGCCAATCTTTTGACCATTTCAAAACCCTATTTAGATCAACTTGAAGTGATAGTGACTCTTCTTTCCTGTTAATTTCCCTACCGATTTTTGTATCATCGGCAAATTTGCAAGCGTTGCTACTCAGACCTGAATCTAAATCATTTATATATATTATAAACAACAGCGGTCCCAATACAGAGCCTTGAGGCACTCCACTTACAACATTTTCCCACTCTGACTTAACCCCCATTCATACTAACTCTCTGTTTCCTTTGGTATTGCAATATTGGGTCATTAGTATTCGATCTATTCATTTTGTCTGGTATACTACGTTCCTGTGCTTTGCTTAAAATACTTTTAAATAAGTTAAATTTTGAATCCAAATCGAAATCCCTTTTTACGTCACCTATCGCTGGGTTCACGTCGCGCTCCAAAACTGGCCCACGCCCCCATGCCCAAGACTTTCCAATCAGTTTGACCCAAAAAATTTCTTAGGCTATTAAAATCAGCTTTTCAAAAATCTAGCACTTTAACAAAATTTTCTCCTGCAGATCTATTCCATTCTATGCTAAATCTGATTTCTTTGTGATCACTGTTTCCTACCTCACTCCCTATTTCGATGTCATAAGAGCATAAGAACAAAGGTAACTGCAGAAGGTTTATTGGTCCATACGAGGCGGCTCCTATTTATAACCACCCAGTTCCACTCATATACTTGTCCAACCCGCGCTTGAAACAATCGAGGGACCCCACCTCTACTACGTTTCGTGGAAATTGGTGCCACAAATCAACAACCCTGTTAACGAACCAGTATTTACCCAAATCTTTCCTAAATCTAAACTTGTCCAATTTATACCCCTTGTTTCGCGTTCTGTCTTGTGTTGAAACTTTTTATACTCCATAAATATCCCCTTTGTTATGTCCATTCATCCATTTGTAAACCTCTATCATGTCACCCCTAACTCTTCGCCTTTCCAGTGAATGCAATTTAAGCTTTGTTAATCTTTCTTCATATGAAAGATTTCTAATTTGGGGAATTAACTTTGTCATCCTACGCTGGACACGTTCAAGTGAATTTATATTCATTCTACAGTACGGTGACCAAAACTGAACTGCATAATCTAAATGGGGCCTAACCAGAGCAAGATACAACTGAAGAACAACAACAGGTGACTAGTCACTAACGCTTCGATTAATAAATCCCAGTGTCCTATTTGCCTTATTTCGATCAATCATGTATTGATCCTTTGGTTTTAAATTCTTACTAATCATAACACCCAGATCCCTTTCGCAATCGCAACACCATCTACCACGTAACTTGTAACTTTATCATCATTACCTAGCCTCAGAACTTTACATTTATCTGCATTGAACTGCATCTGTTAATCGTTTGACCATTTCAAAACCCTATTTAGATTAACTTGAAGTGAAAGTGAATCTTTTTCCGCGTTAATTTCCCTACCGATTTTTGTATCATCGGCAAATTTGCAAATGTTGCTACTCAAACCTGAATCTAAATTATTTATATATATTATAAACAACGGAGGTCCCAATAGAGAGCCTTGAGGCACTCCACTTAAAACATTTTCCCACTCTGACATAACCCATTTCTACTAACTCTCTGTTTCTTTTGGTATAGCCATGGCCTAATGCATCTTAATATGGCCCCCCCCCCCCAATGCCATGAGCCTCTATATTTCTAATCAGTCTTTCATGTGACACTGTATCAAAAGCTTTGCTAAAGTCTAGGTACACAACATCGCAAACCTTCCCACTATCAACTGCCTCAACAATGCTGGAATAAAAAGATAGCAAATTTGTTACACATGAACGGCCATTTTTTTTTTAGATATATACAAGAGTTGTTACATTCTTGTACAGCCACTAGTACGCGTAGCGTTTCGGGCAGGTCCCTGGAATACGATCCCCTGCCGCGAAGAATCGTTTTTTCATCCAAGTACACATTTTACTGTTGCGTTAAACAGAGGCTACAGTTAAGGAATTGCGCCCAGTAAATCCTCCCCGGCCAGGATACGAACCCATGACATAGCGCTCGCAGAACGCCAGGCGAGTGTCTTACCACTACACCACGGAGACTGTAAAACCATTTGTAAAACCATGTTGTGACTCGTTTATTAATTTATGTTTTTCAAGATGAAAACGAATGGTATTTGCAATTATCGATTCAAGTAACTTTCCTACAATAGACGTTATGCTGATTGGCCGATACTAAATTCTTACTAAGCATAACTCCCAGATCCCTTTCGCAATCCGACTTCGCAATCTCAACACCATCTAGCTCGTATCTTGTAACTCTATCATCATTACCTAGCCTCAGAATTTTACATTTATCAGCATTAAACTGCATCTGCAAATCTTTTGACCATTTCAAAACCCTATTTAGATTAACTTGAAGTGATAGTGAGTCTTCTTCCGTGTTAATTTCCCTTCCGATTTTTGTATCATCGGCAAATTTGCAAGTGTTGCTACTCAAACCTGAATCTAAATTATTTATATATATTATAAACAACGGAGGTCCCAATAGAGAGCCTTGAGGCACTCCATTTAAAACATTTTCCCACTCTGACATAACCCATTTATACTAACTCTCTGTTTCTTTTGGTATAGCCATGCCCTAATCCAACTTAATATGGCCCCCCCAATACCATGAACCTCTATTTTTTTAATCAGTCTTTCATGTGGCACTGTATCAAAAAGCTTTGCTAAAGTCAAGGTACACAACATCGCATTCCTTAACACTATCAACTGCCTCAACTATGCTGGAATAAAAAGATAGCAAATTTGTTACACATAACGGCCATTTGTAAAACCATGTTGCGACTCATTTATTAACTTATATTTTTCAAGATGAAGGCGAATTGTATTTGCAGTTATCGATTCAGATAACTTTCCCACAATAGACGCTAAGCTAATTGGCCGATAGTTTGACGCAAGTGATCTATCTCCTTTCTTAAAAATTTATACTACATTTGCTACCTTCCATGACTCTGGCACTCTGCCTAACTCAATTGATTTATTAAATATGGTAGACAGTGGCTTGGAAAGTTCCTCTTTGCATTCTTTAAGCACCCTGGCAAACACTTCATCCGGCCCTGGGGATTTGTTTGGTTTTAGTTTTACTATTTGTTTAATTACATCCTCCCTGGTAACTGCTAAACTAGTTAACCTGTCCTCGTCCCCACCCACATTGACTTCTTCGGCTGAAGGCATATTGTTAAGTTCCTCTTTAGTAAATACAGATATAAAATATTTATTAAAAATACTACTCATCTCCTCGTCATAATCCTTTATTCGACCTTTCTCAGTTTTTAATGGACCTATACTTTCCCTAGTCTTAGTTCGATATAACTGAAAAAAAATTAGGATTTGTCTTCGCTTGCCCTGCTATGCGATCTTCATAGTTTCTTTTTGCTTTCCTTATCTCCTTTTTAACATTTCTAACCAGTTGTACGAATTCCTGTTCTAAACTGACTTCCCCATTCTTAATCCTTTTGTACCACGCTCTCTTTTTATCTATACAGTTTTTCAAATCCTTTGTTATCCACTTTGGGTCATTAGTATTTGATCTATTCAATTTGTATGGAATACTACGTTCCTGGGCTTTGCTTAGAATATTTGAAATAAGTTATATTTTGAATCCACATCGAAGTCCCCTTTTACGTCTCCTATCGCTGGGTTCATGTCTCGCTCCAAGACCGGCCCACCCCCCATTCCCAAGATTTTCCAATCTATTTGACCCCAACAATTTCTTAGGTTATTGAAATCAGCTTTTCGAAAATCTGGCACTTTAACATAATTTTCTCCTACAGGTCTATTCTATTCTATGCTAAATCTGATTTCTTTGTGACCACTGTTCCCTAGCTCACTCCCTATTTCGATGTCATTAATTTGTGTTTCCCTGTCAGTTAACACTAAATCTAAAGTATTATTTTCCCACGTTGGTTCCTTAATGTGTTTGCTAAGAAAGCAATCGTCAATTAATTCTAGAAAATCTTCTGCTTTATTATTCCCTGTTCTGTTAGACCAATTTATTCCACTGAAATTAAAGTCACCCATGCCACAAATACTTCTAGACCTAGATGCTCTAGATATTTCATCCCATAGATGCTCTGCTTCCATCCTGTTTAAGTTTGGTGGCCTGTATATAACTCCTATTATAAGATTATTTGCTCTTTCGTTTAATTCTATCCAAATAGTTTTTGTATGTGGCTCAGTTTTGATTCCTTCTTTGAGACTACATTTCAAAAATTCCCTAACATATATGGCTACTCCCCCTCCTCGTCTAATATATCTATCTGTGTGAAATAGTTTAAATCCATTTATTTGATATTCAGTTAATAGTTCTCTATTTTCTACATTCATCCACGTTTCGGTAAGTGCAATAATATCTATTTTTTCTGTACAGACAAGAGCATTTATTGCGTTTATTTGGTTTCTTAGACTTCTACTGTTAGTGTAATATACCCTAAGTGTATTTATTGTTTTCAGGCCCTTCTCTTTCTCTGATCATTTTGCCAATTTGTTTCTCCAACAAACACATACTTTTATTGCTTCCTTCCTCCATATCAATTCCCATACCACTATCTGCTAACAGTTTAACCCAAACAAATGCCTCTAACCACTGGTTCCATCGAGTTCGTAACAACAACCTCAGCCCTCGATAGATGCACCCCATCACGAGCATACATTTCATTTCTTGCATAGAAGTGTTCCCATTTATCTATGAAAGATATTGCATTTGATTTGCAATATCTTTCCAGTCGGCAATTGACACCAAGTGCCCTCGACAACCATTCATTCCCAACGCTCTTTCTTGGAAGAATGCCACATGTTATCGGGATTCCTCCCTTGCTCCTAACTAATTCTATAACTTTGTTAAGTTTCCGTATCAGTTCCTCACTCCTAACTCGTCCAACATCATTATCCCCTGCCCTAATACAAATAATGGGTTTGTTCCCATTTCCCGTCATAATATCTTTCATGTTGTCAACAATATCTCCAATTCCAGCTCCCGGATAGCAAACCCTTAACCTGTTTCCCCTATCTCTGGCATGAAACGTCTTGTCTAAGTACCTCACCTGGGAATCTCCCACAACCAAAGTGCTCTTAGGTACCTCCTTACCTTTCTAAGCACTTTGAGGGGCCTGGGCTTCGTTACTCTTCGTTACTTTGCCTTTCGAACGAACTGGTCGCCGTACTATAGAATGGATATAAATTCACTTGAACGTCTCCAGCGTAGGATGACTAAGTTAATTCCCCAAATTAGAAATCTTTCATATGAAGAAAGATTAACAAAGCTTAAATTACTTTCACTGGAAAGGCGAAAAGTTAGGGGTGACATGATAGAGGTTAACAAGTGGATGAATGGACATTACAAAAGGGATATTAATAGGGTATTAGAAGTATCAACACAAGACAGAACACAATACAATGGGTATAAATTGGATAAGTTTAGATTTAGGAAAGACTTGGGTAAATACTGGTTCGGTAACAGGGTTGTTGATTTGTGGAACCAATTACCGCGTAACGTGGTGGTGGGATCCGTCGATTGTTTCAAACATGGGTTGGACATGCATATGAGTGGGATTGGGTGGTTATAAATAGGAGCTGCCTCGTAAGGGCCAATAGGCCTTCTGCAGTTACATTTGTTCTTATATTCTTATGTTCTAACTGCAGGCTCTCTACAGCACTCGTCCTCCAACACGGCAAATGTGTTAGATGTCCTTAGGATATCAGTAGGCGGATTTGCCAAAGTCTTCTTAAAGCCCCTGTTCTTTACAACTTGCCAAGACGAGGTCTTTTTAATACCGGTCGCTTCCTTTGGTTCCTCCTGATGTCTTTTCAGCTTTCGTACCTCCTCCCAAAGGGAATCCAACTCTGTCCTAAGAGCTCCAACAAGATTCATCAGTTCCTTCACTACACCTTCCATTATTTCTATAATAATATAACTACAATCGGAGCTCAAGTTAGCACACCCTCTCACTGTGACTGATTGCTCCTGACTGAGAAGCACTTATGATTAGTAAGATTTTAAAACCAAAAAAATCAATGCATAAATGTTTGAAATAAGGCAAATAGGACACTTGGATTTATTAGTCGAAGCGTTTCTAATAAGACACCTGGTGTTGTTCTTCTGCTATTTCTTTCTGTGGTTAGGCTCCATTTAGATTATATAATTCAGTTTTAGTCGCCGTACTACAGAATAGATATAAATTTTCTAGAACGTGTCCAGCGTAGGATGACAAAGTTAATCCCCCAGATAAGAAACCTGTCATATGAAGAAAGATTGACAAAGTTTAAATTACATTCTCTAGAAAGGCAAAGAATTAGGAGTGACATGATAGAGGTGTACAAGTGGATGAACGGATATAACGATGGGATATTAAAAGTATCAACACAAGACAGAACACAAAAAATGGGTATAAACTGGATAAGTTTAGATTTAGGAAAGACCTGGGTAAATACCGAATCAGTAACAGGGTTGTTGATTTGTGGAACCAATAACCGCGTAATGCGATGAAGGTGGCGTCCCTTGACTGATTCAAGCGTGAGTTGGCATGTATATGAATGGAATTGGGAGGTTATAAATAGGAGCTGCCTCGTATAGCCCAATAGGCCTTCTGCAGTTAATTTTATTCATATGTTCTTATGTTATTATATATATTATGAATAACAGAGGTCCCAAGACAGAGCCTTGAGGCACCCCACTTACAGCATTTTCCCACTCTGACTTAACCCCCATTAATACTAATTCTTTGTTTCCTTTCGTATAGCCATGCCCTAATCCAACTTAATACAGCAACCCCCCCCCCCTAATACCGTGAGCTCTAACTTTTTAAGGGGGTATCAGTGCCAAATATGCAATAAATGAAAACTAGTTCGATTTAAATCAAACTTTGTTAACGAGTTGTATATGAGAAGGGTTTCATCTGGTCTAAGTCGTAGCATAAATAGGAAGGGAGAAAAAAATATTGAATTATGTGTCAAAAATTTTCCAAAATGGTAAAAAATTAACATCAAACACAATTATCAACTGAAATCATGTCTATGACTCTCAGGCATCACAATAGCATACAATAACAATATTTAATAATGAGTTTTGTCTAAAAAAAATTTAGTTAAAAATAAAAAAAAATAAAATCTCATTTTTTTGTTTCTTAAACTTGTGAGTACACACCAACTCAAACATCCACACACACAGGTAAATAGTGTGAATAGGTAAATAGGGGGGTCCTGGTAGCGTGGTGGATAGTGCGCAGGACTTGTAATTCGATGGCACGGGTACGATTCCCACACCAGGCAGAAACAAATGGGCAATGTTTCTTTCACCCTGAATGCCCCTGTTACCTAGCCGTAAATAGGTACCTGGGAGTTAGTTAGCTGTCACGGGCTGCTTCCTGGGGGGGGGGTGTATGTGTGTGTGCGGTGTGGAAAAAAATAAAAAGTAGTTAGTAAATAGTTGATTGACAGTTGAGAGGCGGGCCAAAAGAGCAAAGCTCAACCCCCGCAAACACAACTAGGTGAATACACATCCACACACAAACACATGGTCAAGGGAGTATGGAGGATCCGTCCTGTGATTGAATCACCCAGGTGTTAGGGAACTTCAGCAGAGAACTGATCGCAATGTATGAAGTAATAAAGAGTCTACGGTGAGTTGGGGGAAGCCAAGGAAGAGATAAGGTAACTGAGGGAAAAATCGAATTCGAACCTTCAGGAGGCAAGCAACTCTCTGGAAACGAGATGAAGTGGAAGGAGGGCTTCTTCTAGGGAGACCCTCGTTTGCACAATTGCTGCGAAATAACCCAAGTGCCAAGGCTGCTATAGAGGAAGCAGCTATGAAAGCGGCTACATCCCAGGAAGCTGCAAGGTGCACGACTCAAATGCTGGAACGGAAAAGATCTATAATAGTTGTAGGAGTACAGGAACCGGAAGGATCCAACTAGGATGAGTGGAAAGGGAAGGACCGAGCAACGGTGATAAAGATGTTGGAGGGGCTTGGATATGGCAAGGGCTATTGGCAACAGAGAAGATTTTCAGGCTGGGCGCTTACAAGAAGGAAAGGAAACAACTAATAAAGTTAATACTTACAAACAAGGCAACGAAAGAGGAAATCCTGTCAAGGAAGAGCAAGCTTATGAGACTAGAGGGATACAAGGATGTTTTTTCTGTAGAGGGACACGACGAGGGAAGAGAGAAGGAGGGCTCCAGAAGAAAGGGGGAGACGCAAGGGAAGAGAAGGGAACTGGGGAACCACAGGACTTGGCGCAGTATCTCCATTAAAATCAGAGGGGAGTGGGAATCCCCTCACAAGCAGACCATCATCCCCAACAAGGAATATAACAGAAACCAGCCACCCCCACAATCACCCACACCTCGCCCACCAGTAGAGACCCTCCACAGACCATGCCCCCCTGCTCTCCAACCTCAGCCTCCTCATGTTTTCCTCCATGCCCTACTTCTTCCCCATCTCCTTCCTCCACCCCAGGCCCCCCCCCTTCCCTCCACAACCCCTGACCTCCCGGCGAAGGCTCCCTTGGGTAGGGGGGCCGTTCCATTCTCCAACCGATGACCTCGCTTCCCCCTTCCAAAGACCCCTCCTGCTTCCTCATCCCGAGCTCTAATTGACCCCCAACACCAGGCCCTCTCAGCTCAACCATCTCAGACCCTCCTAGCTTTCCCATACTGGATCCTTCCAGTGCCCCTCTCACCCCAGATCCCCCCCAAGACCTGCCTCCTTGGCCTTCCTACCCCAGACACCCCTTGTCCCCCTACCTCATTGGAATTAACAAAAACTGAGGATGGAATGAAGAGAATCAGTTTCAAGGTAATGTACTCGAACATAGATGGGATTACAAGCAAGGCAAGTGAACTTAGAGATAGAGCACAAGAAGAGAATCTTGGTGTAATTAGACTCACGGGAAACAAAATTCTCAGGAATCATAACAAATGGGGTGTTTCCTCAGGAATACACTGTAACAAGGAGAGAGAGAGAGAGAGAGGGAAGGAAAGGGAGGAGGCAGGGTGGCCCTACTGATAAGAAAGGAATGGAATTTCGAGGAGATAGAAATGAGATCCCAGGTTGCGAGGGGTTCAGAGACTACATTACAGGCACCATGACAATGGAAGGATCAAGAGTAGTAGAAGCAGTGATATATAACCCTCCACCAAACGACAGGAGATCCAGGCAAGAGTATGACAGAAACAACATGGCAGTTAACACTATAATTGAGAAAACAGCCACTGCTGCCTGTAGAAATAGATCCCATCTGCTCATCATGGGGGGACTTCAATCATGGATGGATAGACTGGGAAAACAAGGAACCACACAGAGGTGAGGAAACATGGAAAGCTAAACTGTTGGAAGTGGTAACAAAAAACTTTTTAATTCAGCATGTCAGGGGATCCACAAGGATGAGAGGCAATGATGAACCAGCGAGACTCGACCTAGTCTTCACACTGAATGACTCCGACATAAGGGAAATCGGGTTCGAGGCCCCTAAAGGAAGGAGCGATCCCAGTGTACTGATGTTTGAGTATCTGATCGAAGAAGGATTGGTGTACCCAAGGAAGGGCACAGAAAACAAAGAGATGGCATTCCGAAAGGGAAACTATGAGGAGATAAGAAAATTCCTAACAGATATAACTTGGGAAACAGAGCTCAGAGGAAACGCGGTCCAAGACATGATGGAATATATCATGCAGAAGTATAAGGAGGCAGCAGACAAGTTCGTCCCAGTCCAAAAGGAAAAAAATGAAATGCGGATGAGAAACCCATGGTTTAATCAGAAATGTAAAATAGCAAAGAAACTAAGTATAAGGACGTGGAGAAACTATAGAAATAATAGGACACAAGTGAGCAGAGAAAGATACCAGAGCGTCAGGAATACGTCAGGGTGAGAATAGAGGCAGAAAGACAATATGAAAATGACATAGCAAGCAAGGCAAAGTCTCAACCTAAATTGCTGCACAGCCACATCAGGAGAAAAACAAGTGAAGGAACAGGTAATGAAACTGAGAATAGGAGCAGACTGTCATGGGTTGTGTTAAAGAATTTTGTCATAGTTGTGTCTCAGAGGCTTGTCGAGGAATTCGGTGGTGTGGACCTTTAAATGTTGTCTAGAGGAATAGATAATTTTACTTGAGCCTAAGGGAAATCAAGGAGTAAGGAAAACAGCCTAGTACAAAGACACAAATTTTGCGCACAAGATTACTGCATAAGACACACGATAATATATTCAACAACGTGAATTCCTTACAACTCAAGGTCATGCTATAGTAATAGAACCCCAAAGTGGGCTTTGGCAACCCTATGGCTCACAATCCCAAACCTGGAGCCTTGCACACAGCCACCACGCCTACCAACCGATGACACACATATATGAAACCTCTAGGAAAGCTGGACTCTCTCTCTTATAAAACATCACCAAAGACTGCATTACTACTCTGCCCTATCTTTCATCCTTGTTTAGATACAGAGAAAGGCTTATCTGACTGTATGGCTGGAGAAAAACCCTCAGATAGCAGGACCTGGTCGACAGCGATCCACCTCCCCTCAAGTTAAGATGACGTCCCCCTCTCTTGCCTCATCGCCCCTTAATACTCTATTATTTACGTTTGCAATCAAACCCTTTATTGACTTTATTTACCATATTCTCTATGCATGCTTTTTGAGTGAGTCCATTTTTCCCTTACATTGTTAGGCTATTTCAGTTCACATTATTCCTGACAATCTCTAGCTGAGAAGGTACTACTTTACTGGGCGGAGTATTACTGGTGTCTCGCGGCCTCTCTGATATCAGCTGTAGATTTATTCTAATAAACATTCTCCACTGTGTCCACCAACATTTTATCATTGAAACTAACCACCACAAGAGGTAAGGTTCGTAACACAGACAAACTCACAACAAACGACAAGGAAGTGTGCAAAGAACTCAATAAGAAATTCCAGGAGTTCCTTGCAGTAGAGCCAGGGGAAGTTCCAGAGATAGGAGAGGGCATACCTAACCAATCACCACTAGTTGAGTTTATGATTACCAGTGGGGAGGTGAGGAAGCATCTGCTAGATTTGGAAGTGACAAAGGCTATAGACCCGATGGAATCTCACCTTGGATAATGAAGGAAGGAGCAGAAGCTCTGTGCCAGCCACTCGCAATGGTGTATAGCAAATCATTGGTAACAGGTAAACTGCCAAAAATTTGCAAGATGGCTAATGTTCAAGAAGGGTGACAGACAGGAGGCACTGAACTACAGGCCAGTGTCACTTACGTGCATACCATGTAAGGTGATGGAGAAGAATGTGCGAAAAAAAGCTGATGGAACATCTGGAGCGGAAGAACTTTGTATCACATCAGCATGTGTTCAAAGATGGTAGATCATGCCTCACAGGATTGATTGAATTCTATGACCAGGCAACAAAAATCAGGCAAGAGAGGTATGCGGGCAGACTGCATATTTTTGGATTACCAGAAAGCCCTTGACACAGTACCACATAAAAGACTTGTGCACAAACTGGAGATGCAGGCGGGAATGAAAGAGAAGGTACTCCACTGGATAAGGGAGTACCTAAGCAACAGAAGACAGAGTCACTGTTAGGGGTGAGGTCTCGACACCCCGAGTGGCGTGACGAGAGTGGCGACGCGTCACCAGTGGAGTCCCTCAGTGATCAGTTGTTGGTCCTATACTGTTCCTGATATATGTAAATGACCTCCCAGAGGGAATAGACTCATTCCTCTCAATGTTTTCTGATAATGCAAAAATTATGAGGAAGATCAAGACAGAGGAAGACAGTATGAGGCTACATGATGACCTAAATAAAATGATGGAATGGTCAAACAAATGGCTCCTAAAGTTCAACCCAAGTAAATGTAAGGTTATGAAACTATGGGGAGGAAATAGGAGGCCAGACACTGGATACCGAAAGGGGGATGATGTCCTTCACGAAACGGACAGAGAGAAAGCTCTAGGAGTTGATATCACGCCAAACCTGTCTCCTGAAGCCCACATCAAAATAATAACATCGGCGGCGTATGCGAGGCTGGTTAACATCAGAACCGCCTTCAGAAACCTGAAGGCGGTTCTGATGTTGGTGTAAGGAATCTTTCAGAACCTTGTATACTACGTATGTAAGGCCAATCCTGGAGTATGCGGCCCCAGCATGGAGCCCGTACCTTGTCAAACACAAGACGAAGCTGGAAAAAGTTCAGAGGTATGCCTCTGGCTAGTCCCAGAACTAATAGGCATGAGTTATGAGAACAGACTGCGTGAACTGCACCTCACGTCACTGGAAGACAGAAGAGCTAGGGGTGGCTTGGTGGCTTGATCACATACAAAATTCTCAGGGGAATTGACCGGGTAGACAAGGATGGATTATTTAACACGGGTGGTACACGCACAAGGAGACACAGGTGGAAGCTGAGTACCCAAATGAGCCACAGAAACATTAGGAAGAATTTTTTCAGTGTCAGAGCAGTTAGTAAATGGAATGTACTAGGAAGTGATATGGTGGACGCTGACTCCATACACAGTTTCAAATGTAAATATGATAGAGCTCGAGAAGCTCAGAAATCTGTGCACCAGTAGATTGACGGATGAGAGGCGGGACCAAAGAGAGAAAACTCAACCCTCGCAAGCACAAATAGGGGAGTACAGATAGGTGAGTACAGAGCTTATGTAAATGTATTAGTGATCATACACAAGATTTTGTTTACTGAGGGAAATTTGTTTCCTATCAGGCCTCCAAACAAGCCTCCCTGTTTGGAGGCTTGATCAAAGACCGGGCCCCGAGAACGTTGATCCCCGAAATTAACGCAAGGTAACCACAAGGTATCCTGTATTACTTATAGTAGTTGTGTTGTTGTTGTTGTTTTAGATTCAGCTACTCAGAACAAAACATTCCAGGTAGCACGGGCTATGGTGAGCACGTAAGTGGAGGCTCTATGGAACCATTATCTGTATAAATAGTTGTTACATGAGATCTGAGGATGGATGGGGGTCTTCATGGTGGATTTCAGGCCAGAAGGGCTGGTTGTACTAGCCTTGGTGGGGTTAGTGTAGCACACAACACAACTAGGTCTTCCCTTCTTTCTTTGCATGAGACTTTGGCTGAGCCGTGCTGTCTTTGGAGTTTGGCGAGGTGGCCTCCATGTGGTCTTGTACCGAGTAGGTGTCGTATTTGTGGTGCGCCGGTGGAGCTCCTACTAAGATTTCCTCGTCTGAGGAGTCCGTAACCTCCGTAGTTGGTGTTTTCGTCTTTCGTCTCGCAGCCTGAGGTAGACTCAGGTGTCGTGGATTGGTGGTAGAAGCTATTTCAAGAGAGTTGCTGGTTATATTAGCATAAGTAGACAACACGTCTGCTAGCACGGCTACTGAGATGGTAATAGTAGGAGTGTTGGGAGCTGGAGAGGGAAATGTCTGTTTGCTCTGCCCGGTTCTTGAGTGGTTCTGGAGTGTTGAAATCTACCTCGTGGTCATCCTGGTGGTAGTCTCCGGAGTGGTAGTGGAGGCAGTGAGACTTGTGCCAGGGGTTGTGATGGGGTCCAGGCCATTGGCTAGGAATAATGCGTTCAGTTCACTGACAAAACGGTGGTTGTCTGGTCCGGGAAGCCTCTCCACTAGTCTGATAAGACCAGGGATAATGCCTGCACGTGATGTAGGGGGCTGCGAAGGAGCCTGTCGGGCCTTTGATCCCCGTTGTGAAGGCTGTGTCGCCTGGTGGGAGGAGCCACTTTTTTATAAGACTGGAAAGTCTTCTGGTCGGTTGGCTGGAGCTGAGGTGGTTGGTTGAGCACATGGGGCTCTGGTCCCGGAGGTAGAAGGGTTGTTTCTCTTGGCTTCTACCTGGGTCTTGATGTTTTCCTTTCTTCAGGGGCAGAGGTAGGAAACTGCGGGGTGATTGCCACTACAGAACAAACAGCGATGAGTTGTTGCCTTGCATATGGAGTAGTGATGGCCCAGTGCGCACAGGTTGCACTTCTGGACGGGGTGCTGATACTTGTTAGTGGGGTGGGAGAGCTCATAGCACTTGAAGCACTGTTGGATCTCATGGTATCGTTCCTTTTTTACTTGGAGGGGTTGTATTATGTAAGCCGAAGCAGTAGAACCCTTGTGTGGTAGCCTGATGACCGCAGCTATGGTGGTGAAAGTAATCTTCATTGATGATTTGTCGGTGTTGCAGAACTCATACACCCAAGCTCGGATTTTCGTCCTCGATATTGTCCATGATCTTATGTTGCGGTCGGTCAGCGATCCACTGGCTGGTCCTACTAGTAAAGAGTTCTTCCGGCCTTCCGGATCAACTGGCTTGGGAAGTGAGGATGTAAGTGGTGCTCGTTGCGAAGTATGACATCGTTGATCAAGAGTTTTTCTTGTTCTTCCATACATGAAAAAAAGAGCACGATATCACAACCTTCTTGACCAATGTCAGTGTGATGTCGGTAACGTCCTTCAGGACCTTCAGAATATCGCTTTTCCCGAAAGCATGACCGTCAAGGGGAGTAGCTCTAACCTGCGTTTGGGTCGCATTGTGTCCACACCCTCAACGGGTCGCAGTGTGTAGATAACTGGTAAGAAGCTGCTGCTTGTTTACCCAACATTATTTTTGGTGGTTATCTTGAGGTTATCTTGAGATGATTTCGGGGCTTTAGTGTCCCCGCGGCCCGGTCCTCGACCAGGCCTCCACCCCCCGGTCCTCGACCAGGCCTCCACCCCCAGGAAGCAGCCCGTGACAGCTGACTAACTCCCAGGTACCTATTTACTGCTAGGTAACAGGGGCATTCAGGGTGAAAGAAACTTTGCCCATTTGTTTCTGCCTCGTGCGGGAATCGAACCCGCGACACAGAATTACGAGTCCTGCGTGCTATCCACCAGGCTACGAGGCCCCATGGTGAAGTGAAGTTTTAGTAGGTTGTTAAATTTATCATGAATTAAAGAAATTTACTTCAGATTACTGGACGTAGTGACTTAAAACTCATGCTAAATAATTTTAAATCTAACATTGGAAAACTGATATCACATTATCAAATTCAGAACTAACGAAAAAGGCATTTAAGTCTGCAGTACCCTCGATTAAAACAATTTTGAGTACTTTTAAATTACTTTCAGACTTTGTGAATCCGGTGTGTCAGTCTTAAAAGAAACATGCAAGTGTGATAATGCAACAGGTCAATTAAGCCTTGGCTTCTGAGGACAAGCTCCGATGGATTTTAGAAGAGCAGAATTGATCACTCAACTTTCTAATTTACCATTTAAGATAAAAACGTCATTGAAGGTACAAAATGGAGTCGGGAAATATGAGATGAGTTTATAGAACGAAAGATGTGGACCAACAACAATGTTTGGGAACCACTGTGTTAGACACTATATTACTCAATAACTCTAATGATAACTTATGGAACTTTCTCTGTACCTGTTGACATCAGAGATCACTAAACAATACCACAATATGTCTCTGTTAAAGAATACCATTCACAACATGTGATAGTATCCCAGGACGATCATATGATGGTCTTACACAAGGGAATAATATCACGTAGGCCAGAGTAAGTGCACGTGACCACGTGATCCAGTATGCTCTCACCGCCAAGGTGTTGGACCGGGATATGGAGAAGAGGCCCCCCACTCTCAGCCGCAGACCGTCCTGCGAGGTCTGCTTCAGCCACTCCACCTGCAGCAGACCATCAAACATCACTCAACTGTCCCTCAACCATCACTCACAACACGTCACAAAATGTTCAAGAGCTTCTTTAAGATCTTTGTAATATATATTTGGAGAAATTAATTTAGATACGGTAAATGATGTATTAAGACAAAATAATAATAATTTCTAACGGAGGAGATTCATATCTTGTTATTGGTAAAGGAACTTTATATCTTTATATACTCTTGGCTTCAAGACAAGGAAAAAGTATTATTTTGACATTTGTTGCACAAACCAAAGTAAAGAAGATCAATCATAAATATTGACAATAATTCTATGAAAACAGGATTAAATTTTTTTAATCTCTATAGATATTCATTTTTATTGCCTCTGTATACAATCATGAGAATTATTCGTTTATTTGAGATAAATTATAAGTGCCAAATATTGATGATAAAAAGTATACATTACATATATATCACAAAAACAATACCCATAATAACATGATACTAAATAAATGAAATAGACAAGCGCAAACAGCAGTACGTTACACTTCTATCGACACAAAGCATTTCTCAAATATGTATCAGAGAACTCTTGTTAAAGTAATGGTGTGTGTGAAACAATATTCCTGTAGGGGCTGTTCTCTTACTCACATTCTCTATTCCTGTACTAATCTATTTGTGCCTACAGCATCAAGCATTGGCTCTTACACCCCGCCTCTCTAGCCAACGGTTTTTAAAGCAATGACTCCTGTCTTATTTCCCTATCATATCTACTTTAATATTTATGAATAGAGTTTGCTTCCACAACCTGCTCCCTTAGTTCATTCCATTTTACCACTACTTTACGCTAATTGAAAACTAAGTTAAATCTTTGTGACGTGAGAGTTTCAGCTTTCACTCATGTCCCCTTGTTCTGTTAGGATTTAGTGTGAACATTTCGTCTATTTCCACTCTGTCAATCCCTAAGTATTTTATATGTGTGTCATATCTCCACACTCCCTCCTTTTTTCTAGCGTCGTCAGATTCAGTTTCTTCAATCGCTCTTCATACCTCATCCCTCGCAACTCTGGGACGTGCCTCAACCTTATCCAGTCTCCTTATGTGTTTCTTCAGATGGGGCCTCCATGATTGAAGTGCATACACTAAGAATGATCTCACGTAGGCAATGTAAAGTGCTCTAAATGTCTCCTTACTAGGTTTCTGAATGTTCTAATTTTTCCTGCTGTAGGTGTCCTATTTATGTGTGTCTCAGGAGTTATATTTAGTGTTACGTCCACTCCCAGGTCTCTTTCTCCAATCGTCACAGGTAGGTAGTTAGTTACCATTCATTATGTTAAAGTCCTTTTGAAGGATGTTAGAGTCCTCATCTGTCACAACTCTTCTAATTAATTTCGCGTCATCCGCAAACATTGACACATAGGACTCAACTCTTGTAGACATGTCATTAACGTATATTAGAAATAGAACTAGTCGCATCACCGATCCCAGTGGTATCCCACTCGTTACTGTTCGCCAGTCCGACTTCTCGCCTCCTTACTGCTACTCTCTGGTCTGTTAGGTTAATTCTTTACCCCATGCTTGGGCTTGTGTGTTGACTCCTGCCGGCCTCTCATGTTTGAACAGCAATCTTCTATATGGTACTGTATGAAAGGCTTTTTTGGCCTTCCAGAAATATGCAGTCCGCCCATCCTTCCCTGTTCTGCCTTATTCTTGTTACTTTATCATAGAATTCCAGAAGGTTGGTTAAGTATGAACTCCCTTCACTGAACCCATGATGGTGTTTAATTATTTAATTATCTCTAATTGTGTAACCTGCCTTAACCTGATTATTCTTTCAAGTACTTTGCAGAGGATACTTCTCAGTGATACTGGTCTGTAGGTAAGTATATCTACTCTATCTCCTTTTTTTTAAAATTGATACCACATTTGCTTTCTTCCAGCGACTGGGCAACTCTCCCGTCGTACGTGACTCATTAAAGATCATGCTAGACGCGTGCTGAGGTCTTGCACTGCCTCTTTTAGTATTCGCGGTGATGCGTTGTCTGGTCTAAGCGCTATAGTTTCATCCAATGTTGTTAGCTGGTTCATTACCTCCACTGCTGTTATCACTATATCTGTTAGTCTTTCATCTTCTATCAATGGCAGTTGCTCAGGCTCAGTTGTGAACACTCCAAGGTATGGAGTGTTCGCAGATTTCCTTATCGCTTTTTGTGTATCCCCCTCCCGTTTTCCATAGTCTTGTCACTTGGTCGTTTGCTGACATTTTCCATAACTATGTGATTATTTAGGTTTCTTTTTTGCTTTGATCGCAATATCGTTCTCGTAAGTTCTTTCCGATAAACTTCATATATTAATGTGTTCGTTCCTATCTCTGTTGCATCTAGTCCTGTTGTCTTCTGAACTTCCTCCACTCCCTTCTGCTTTTCATTTTTGCTTCCTGACACTATTAAACCACTGTGTGTGTG